>OX463862.1:2567522-2685275 GCA_949825065.1 Odontocerum albicorne
ATATATATATATATAATATATATATATATATATATTATATATATATATATATATATATATATATATATATAATATATATATATATATATATATATATATATGTATATATATATTATATATATATATATATATATATATATATATATATATATATATATATTATATATATATATATATTATATATATATATATATATATATATATATATATATATATATATATATATATATATATATATATATATATATATATATATATATATATATATATATTATATATATATATATATATATATATATATATATATATATATATATATATATATATATATATAATATATATATATATATATATATATATATATATATATATATATATATATATATATATATATATATATTTTTTTTTTTTTTTTAAATGACACCTTTCTGGTAGTTGGAAGAAATTATTACATGGCAAGCCCGCAATGTTGTATTGTATACATCTTAAGTGTTTGTAATTTGTTTTATAAAAACACTGTTTATTCTACTTTTTGTAACGGTATAAACCCTACCGGTTTTAAGTCTTTCACCTCATCTTCAGGGGAGCACAAACAAGACTTGTTTCTTCGTCTTATTTCACTATTTTTTTCCACATCCACGTTTCACTCCCATACATCAAAGTTGGTATTCAAATATGTACTGTTATTTAAATAGCTCGGAGGTATCCTAGTGGAAGACCTCGACCCAGAAACCGAAGTCAAGTGTAGAATTGAATCATCTCGTGCGGCTTTTAATAAAATGAGAAGCGTATTCTGCGATGATAATCTAAACTTAAAACTTCGACAACGGTTAGTCAAATGCTACGTTTGGTCAGTGTTATTACATGGAGTGGAATCATGGACCTCAAAGTTGGTAGTATGAACCGACTGGAAGCATTCGAAATGTGGATGCACCGGAGAATGCTACGGATACCCTGGACGGATATGGTCAGCAACACAAAGGTTCTTCAAAGAGCCAAAGTTGATAGAGAGTTGCTGACTATTGTTAAAATCCGAAAGGTGTCCTATTTGGGTCATGTACTTAGAGGAGCAAAGTACAAATTACTGCACCTGATCATCCAAGGCAAAATAGAAGGTCGAAGAGGTGTTGGCAGGAGGCAAATCTCCTGGCTCCGCAATATACGTGATTGGACTGGTATAAGGAGCGTTGGGGATCTTTTTCCGGCTGCCAGGGACAAATATATCTACTCTCAGATGATATTCAACGTTTGGGGGGACCTGACGTGACACTGAGAAGAAGAAGATTTACATTGGACTATCATCTAAGCAGATTTTGATACTGTCCGGTTCCAGCATATGTAAAAATGTTTTAGTGCCTTTTTACTTTGTTTTCTTTTGCCATACGCTGTTCGGTATCTATCTTAACCCATCGATCGTCTAGTGTATTTTATAAATTCCACAAGGACTCCTTGAAACGTCTTACGAGTATGTCTCCATAATAATTATTCACACCATCACTCTCATTAAAATCATTTCGTTCCCGTTGGGAATCACTGGGCTAGAGCAATAAAGTCACACGCGGAGTCGCGTTTCAATTTGAACTGTTTCCATTACTTTCTTGTGAAAGGACTCGACCTGTCTATACGTGAAATACTGAAATAGTCGCTTTATTCAATCGATGGTATTGTTCGTTTTTTTTTTGTTCGCAGAACTGTGAGTATTATTAACAAAGAGTGTTTCTTTCATAAATATCATCGTGTCGTGTCCCTTGCGGGGTAGGCACAGAGAACAGACGTCTAAAATTGTCTTTTCAAGCACACAACCTTCGCCCATTCCACATTCATACGTCTCGTCATGCGCAATATTCTATTATTAATATTTCTCATTTTACTTTCTTTCAAAATCTGGTCCATTTGGTTCAACCACGTTTTCTTCCATCTACCTCTTCCACGTACACCTTGCACTTCTGACTTGTATATTCGCTTAGTCATTCTTTCATCATTCATTCTTTCTACATTTTTATTTATTTATTTATTTTTTCAAAACAGGCTTAGCCCAATTACTTTGAAAAATACAAGACATTAAAAAAAAAGAAAAATTACATAGTAAAAAAATAAAAAAAATTATAATAATAATGTATATGCATACATACGAATTACACACAAACATATGATACACATATATTCACAGTCACTTAAGTACGTTGATGAGTGCTTTCTAACGCGCTCAATCTACGAAGAAAATTTATTTTTGCTTTTGGTAATGTGATATGAAATATCTCAATATCCGACGCAGTCCCGTTCAAAAGAGTTAAGGCCCTTCCAACAGGCATAGCGGCTGGAAGACTCGTTCTTGCGTATGTTATTGAGAACAGTTCTTGCCGGCGCAGTCTAGTGTAATTGTTAGGAACATTTAACGCTAATCTTTGTATTGCTGGACAGCTCACAACTCCTCGAACGAGTTTAACAACGTATATACCAGGAGACTCAGATCTCTTCTTACGCTCAAGGAGTTATACCCGAGCATGCCCAGCAGAAACTGAGTAGGATAAAGCCACGGATAGACACCAAACTCACCCATATAGAGATATCGTAGATATTTTTTTGTACCTTCTCCACCATGAGTGAGTTCTGCGCCCCCACCGGGCTCCAAATGCAAGCATTGCTTTTGTAGCAGTAAATAGGTCCACCCGCCGGCCTGGCCGGGCGCATTCCATGTTAGAGTCTATGGATTCTAATTTCAAGAAGAGTGACATTTTGTTTTGATATACATATTACAATTTTGACTTTCTAGTTTGCAACGGATCAATGAATTAAACAACGTTTTGAGCACCAATTGGTATTCAAACGACATAGAGTTATATCTGCCTATCCAGCGATGAAATGTACGTGTGTAAGTTTTACCTTATTTTCTGATTTTTTATTGTATAAAACTGTTTACATAACAATATTGCTATTTTATGATTTTTGTATAAAAAAGATTATTGGACCATTTAAATGAATACATTTATTGTTTATCATTGAGTAATTTCTCTATCGGAATCGACATAGAGGATACAATGTCAGATTTTCCTTTCAGGACATACTTTTTTCGCTATATATACTCGTATGTTGTTTCATTCGTTTCTCTCTTATTTACATTTATTTATTGCTCTCGCGTCATTTAGTGACCAAAGATCACTTTAATGAAGCACTGGGTGTTCCACAAATGAAGTCGTCATCGGTGCAGACTTCTTGGACACTGTAGCAAATGGATTGCTTCTCACCGCGGATTTTGAGAACCAATCCATCACGTAACATTCCCCATGTCAACATGTTGTCCTTATTCTCCCAATTCCTCTACGGAACCTGTTAAGAAATTTCCAGGGTATTCATGGAGAATTCTGGACGAAAGTAGTATAGTGCCTTTAACACGAAAATAAGAAGACCCTAAAATAAATATTTTTCAAAAAATACATCTATGATTATTTCTTAAATTGCTTACTATCACAATTTAGTTAACTTGATCCAATTTAATTCACTTTGGTTTTCCGGAATTTATTTACCTGGATTATTACCTCTCGCACATGCATTGTAGATTTGTTGTATCAGTATTTCGTGCCCATCCGTTTAAAATGTCCGAATCACCTCAGGATAATCGATTTCACCCTATTTGGATTATCCAGCTAAAATTTACTATATCGTCGTCATTCTTGCTGTACCTCGTACTCGATCCTCTCTCGTACCCCCTCGCCATTCTTCTTCTTCCTGGGACTGTCCCAGCTCATTGCCTAGTATGTTGTTGGGGTCGGCTCTTCTCGTTCTCAGGCTGTATATTCTTCGATAGTCTGGTATACCTTTCCTTTCAGTTTTATAGGCATTTTTGGGTCACACAAGACTCCTGTTACCGATCTGAATTTCATCCATCCCACACTTATTCTATGGCCAACATTCGCGACGTACTCTCTATCTTTGTGAATGAGTAAGCCCAGATACTTAAATGAGTCACAGCCGGCTAATATTTCCCCATCCATTTCTATTGAAGGAGTTGTGGCATTTGGGTCTTCAAACCCTCTCGCCATTCAAACGTCAATATCAGCACGTCGATCTTGTGATCTTCTGTTAGAGAACATCCCGATCCTAGATACACATTTCCTCCCGCAGCAATCACAGCCATGTGGATTCTGCTGAGCCGCCTGATAACGCTGATATCTGTTGGCAGCACGCTGACTCACATGTCTCGCTGTTGAGGCGCCATCAGCTCGAGAAAAGATAGTTCGCCATCTTGTTTCACCTGCTTCCAGCCTTCAGCCGCAAAGTTAGCGACTTGCGCAGACTTCATAGCGCTTCCGCTGTCCACCAACCCTTCGCTTGTCCATTACTTCTCCATATAAGACGCGTTTTAGAAGCCTATGATCGCCAATGCGCATTACATGTTTGGTCCTCCTTAACATCAGTTGCAGTTTTGTACTTATGCAAAAATAAGCAAGAAAACAGGAACAATGAAAAATTTAACTTAAACATGTATACTCGAACAGGCCTGTATCAAAATCTGCCAAGATGATAGTCCATAACAGTATTTTAGTACCAACATGATAATGAAATGTGGACGTAGAGCAAGACTGAAAAGAGCCGAATTAATACTGTAGAAATAAATGTCCGGACTTAGAAGAATACATGGGGTGACTATGTACGAGTATAATACAATACGGAATGAAATGTTTAGGGATGAATGTGAACTTAAGGCTGACATGTTGAGAAAGATGAAGGAAACCACTCTGAGATGGTTTGGCCACGTGAAACGAATTAACCTTTCCCTTCCTGTGCTAAAAAAAAACGCGCGTTTCGGTGCTGTGTATTTAATACACATGTAAAAATGAGCGATTTAAAATCGGAAAAATAAGAATATTCACAGCCAATCGCTTAAATTAATTAAATTTTAAGTCAAAAGTGATAATAATTGAAATTTATTGCTGAAAACATGAAAAAAACATCGGCCGACGTTCACAAAACGGGCGAAGAGACCACCTCAAATGGATACCCCAGAGCTACTGAGAACTGAGACGGGACTCGGTCTCGGACTGTTATACCTCGAAGGAGGAAACACAATTGCGAACTGAGATTCTATTTCTTGCGTTCCCATATACCGAAGTAGAGTGAGAGTGAGACGTGAATAGCGTCGCTTCTTCCCCCATAGCGGTTTTTAGAATGAATATAGCTATGTCACACACTGGCACACGTTTGATTGTATTGGTGAATTTATTCCCGATTTTCACAAAATATCTCTGATATGGCCGATAAGTGCTAATTATTATTAATATTATATTTTCATTCAATGCGTATATGTATTACGGAGGAATACCTAAAATCTGAACCCAGTATTAATTATATTTATAGAGATATTAGTTTTTTTAGAAGCAATGTGTACTAATTACACATCACAGGGAGGGAAGGGTTAAGGAAGAAAGGCAGTACAAAGGTGTGGAAGGTTTTGTAGAGGAATACCAAGGAAAGTATGGTTGAATCAAGTGTACTATATTTTAAAAGAAGGAAATGTAAAAAATCAGACGAATTATAAGAGCTGTATGAGGAGGTGTTTGGGTGTAGAAGAAGTGAAAGTTGTGTGTCGCGATATGAAAGTATGGTGTCCTAATTTTTTCTATGTAAGTATGTAGAATTGTAGTAATATTTTTGAAACCGGAATCGAACCTTTAAACTCAAGTAGACTAAAGTTTAACCAAGCTGCCGTAAAGGTTATAAAGTAGGATAGAGAGAGGGCAAGCACTAAGTACCTATAGTAAGTACTTACCTTCTTCCATGAAGCGTTTCCCACTTGACCGAGCCGATATCCGGGTACTAGGGAGGCAGCGGGGGGCAGGGATCTCTGCCCTCTAATCCGGTACAAGGTACAACGGGGGTGAAGCCAAGGTGGCGTAACGCCCGCCGCCCCCGGCTGATAAGGAATTAGCTGTTACATCGCCCACGCCTCTTCCACCCTTATCGTCTTCTGTTCATTCTAAAGCATGATATCTATCCAACTAGAATAATCTACTTTCTTTTACTACTATTTTCAAATATTACTAATTTTTTATTTAGAGTTCTTCAGGCACATGATATAATATTTACGTTGAGACTCAAAGGTGAGATGATTTGAAAGAACATTTAGACTCATATTATACATATCACTACACAGTTTCCTTGTCGGTGTAGGAATAGAGGACAGAGCGCCAGACTTTCCTATCTCGACAGACAGCTTTAACTTATCCATACACTTTCTCAAACAACTTCGATTTCCTTTGTCTTCCTCTACTCACATTTGCACTAAATATTTGTTTTGTCAGTCTTTCTTCATTCATTCGCTCTACATGCCCAAACTATTTACAAAGTGCTCTTATTAATCTAACTCAACACATCAGTCTGGACTCGTATTTTAGGAAATTAAATATTGTGTCGTTTGCAGACGGGCCACTGCGTGATGGTTAGTCACTTTAATATAATAGATATTATATAAATTTCTGGTTGCGAGTTTGGGCTGAATAATCAGATAATATAATGTGTTTTTCGACTGTCTTTTAATAATAATAATACTAAAAACCCAATTTATATAGCGCTGTTTAGAGAACAGACACTCCATAAGGGCGTTAGCATTCAATGCGTAAATGTATTACGGAGGAATACCTAAAATATGAACCCAGTATTTATTATATTTATAGAGATACTATATTAAAGTTTTTAGAAGCAATGTGTACTAGTTACACATCACAGGGAAGGAAGGGTTAACAATATGTAACATTTAGAAATACATTTATACTATACATAGTAGTTAGTAAAAAAGAATATGAACTTCACGTCTCGTTTTTCTGACTGATATGTGATTAGGTAACCATTTTAAATACGAGTATTTCAAGCTGAATATATATTTGAATGCTGGAACAAGTCCAACAATATATCTACTTAGGACAAAGTATTACATTTGAAGACTGTACTTTAAATGAAATAAATAGAAGATCAAAACTAGCTTGGAGTTCCTTTGGACGACTAAACTACATCTTCAAGAGCAAGCTCCCAATCTGCCTCAAACGGAAGGTATTTAACCAATGCATCTTGCCAGTACTAACATATGGATGCGAGACTTGGACTTTATCGGTACGAATGTTACAAAAGCTCCAAACAACACAACGCAGCATGGAGAGGTGCATGCTAGGTTATACCAGAAGAGACCGAAAACGTAATGAGTGGATACGAGCCCAAACAAAGGTTGAATATGTTATAGAGGTTGCAAAAAGACTCAAGTGGAAGTGGGCTGGACATATCGCCCGAGCAACAGACCATCGTTGGTCGTATGAAGTACTCCAGTGGTACCCAATAGGTATAAAAAGGCCTGTAAGAAGACCTAAGGCGCGCTGGGTGGACGAAATACGTAAGCATGCAGGTATTATGTGGCAGCAATGTGCAAAGGACAGGATTTTGTGGAGACAACTTGGAGAGGCCTACATCCTGCAGTGGATGGGTACAGGCTGATGATGATATATTTGAATATTGATGTAAATATGGTAAATACATGTTATTAAATGTTTAAAATATGTATTGTTTTCCTATAGTTATATAAAAACACGTTCGAAATACATTACACATGTCATGGGTTATTAATGTTGTGCCAGTAAGAAAATTTCAACATATTGTATAATTCATGAAACTGTAGATATTGAGTTTTGTTGTTTTGAATGATCTTTCTTGGAATGGCTATATTGCACTTAATAAACAGATAAATAATAATATTTTGCTATATTTGATAGAATATCTTCATAAAATACTTCCATTACATTCGATAGAAACCCTAATTCGATGTTTTTTTCTTGCTGGCAATATAGAGTGTACACCACTACTTATTTCGTTTAGCGTGATATAATTCAGGATTGGAAGACATTTTTGGCTTGTCGCAGTCGAATGCATCAAATTTATTTTATTTATTTATTATTACACATGACAAGAAATATACAGAATTTGAGAAAAAACAACAGGTAATTTGATTTGGACATGTAATTTTAATGGATCTGGGTTTGTTGCCTTTCATTTGTCGTATCCCCAGTAAACTAGGCTTTTGCCTGTATCTCACTGAGGATATTTAGCATGAAAAAATAAATCGATACTTCTTTCCGATTTATGATTACACAAAAAAAAACCCCGTTGCACGCTCTCGTCAACCTGACAAACAGTGACACTCAACTACAACTGGAAACATCTTGCGAAACTCAACTCCTCACACATCATCACTTCAGAAAGACCAAAAATATTCATCCCACAATATACCGCACACAATCATAAGAATAAAAATCAAAACAAATTCAAAACAAAAAAAAAAGAAGAAAAAAGAAAAACACACAGAAACACAAATACAAAAACAACCAAAATTAAAACAACAAGAAGAGACGTATTGAAAAATACGTAAAAATTAAGACGCTTCATCTAAAATATCCCTGAAAAATGATGCCAAGTCGGCAGACTAAAGATGAGGTGTTGTGTTTCCAAGAGTATATAGGACTTCAAATATGTAACTATCGACGAGCTATTTAGGTCCTTAGTAGATAGATGTAGACAAATTCTGAAGGAGGTTATTATTTCCACGGGATTAACGGCAAAGATGATGACGATGATATTGTTATGAATTAAAAAATTGCCTCACATATTTTGGGTAAGTTAATTTTACCAGGATAGCAAAAACTCGAGGACGTTCAAAATTTTTTCATCCTTTTTCTCTCTGAAACTGTAGTACCATTGAAATAAAGTCCTCGCCTCGGGTCGACATCAGGGAGACGGGTAGTCCCCAACGGTTAGTAAACACTGTATGGGAGGGCGAAGGCAGGGGCGGGGGTGCAGGCGGGCGGAGAAGTGACAGCAGCCCCGAGATGTGCGATGTATTTATCTCGCCTCGCCACCTCTTCGCATCCCTCCCACCCTGATTACCCCAGCTGGAGTTTGTCGACAATAATCATCCCCCGATCCGGTTCTACAGAAAGCTGCTTGCTTCCTTGGCTTCATGCGGGCGGCTATGGTACAAAAGTGATGTTATTTTTCTTCTTCCAACCTTTAATCAAGACTATATATAACATATCTTGAATAATTTCCGCTATTCTGAAAACTAAGAGAAGAGTGAAAAGTCGGAAATGAATTAAATGATTAGACAAGATTATGAGAAAAATATTTTTATTCTTGGTATATACAAACATATCATCACGCCGTTTCCCTGCTGGGGTAGGCAGAGAGGACATTACTTTTCCACATATATAAACTTTCCCATAAAACTTACTTTTCCTTCATTCAAAATATAATTCACTTGATCCAATCATATTTTCTTGGTCTTCTCTACCATGCCTTTCACTCACATTTGTAATATATTAGGTTGGTATATAATTAACGATCGTTTTACCGGTTTCCTTCGAATCTGTCAAATTTGATATTTTGTTTAATTTTTTTCCTTACTATTTAGGTAGTAAAAATTCGTGTCTTATTATTTAGGTAGTAACCCTTATTATTTAGGTAGTAAACCTTATTATTTAGGTAGTAACCCTTATTATTTAGGTAGTAAACCTTATTATTTAGGTAGTAACCCTTATTATTTAGGTAGTAAACCTTATTATTTAGGTAGTAACCCTTATTATTTAGGTAGTAAACCTTATTATTTAGGTAGTAACCCTTATTATTTAGGTAGTAACCCTTATTATTTAGGTAGTAAACCTTATTATTTAGGTAATAACCCTTATTATTTAGGTAGTAACCCTTATTATTTAGGTAGTAAACCTTATTATTTAGGTAATAACCCTTATTATTTAGGTAGTAACCCTTATTATTTAGGTAGTAACCCTTATTATTTAGGTAGTAAACCTTATTATTTAGGTAGTAAACCTTATTATTTAGGTAGTAACCCTTATTATTTAGGTAGTAAACCTTATTATTTAGGTAGTAACCCTTATTATTTAGGTAGTAAACCTTATTATTTAGGTAGTAACCCTTATTATTTAGGTAGTAACCCTTATTATTTAGGTAGTAAACCTTATTATTTAGGTAATAACCCTTATTATTTAGGTAGTAACCCTTATTATTTAGGTAGTAACCCTTATTATTTAGGTAGTAAACCTTATTATTTAGGTAGTAAACTATTATTTAGGTAGAAAACGTTCATATTCGTCATATCATGCTTTATCATTTCGAAGAAGGCTGGACTGCAGCGCAGCCATTTCGCGATCTCAACGAATTCACGTTTCACATATTTGTCATCCCACAAATAATGGCAGAAACCGTTTTACCGTAATATCCCAGTGAATTACAATATATCAGAGGGGTCACACCAAACATACCACATGAGTTTTTTTTGCAACGGACGACATCTCAGGGGTTTTCTTTTCGGAGTCTGACCGAGATCAACGCACATCTCCTTTCGTTGACATTTTTTAAGAGAAGCCATGATTCACCACCGGTAACCAGATGTTGAAGAAATGGATTTTGCTCGTTTCGCTGAAGCAATTGGGTAAATATCCAGACTCGGCTGGCCTGTTGTCGTTGGAGAGAGATGATCAATTTTACTCGTACGATCTCTGCTCTTTCCGATTCTGGACTATGCGGACGTATGTTACTTGGATGTTACAGAGGAACAGCTGGACAAATTAGAGCGTCTTCAAAATGTGTGTCTAAGGTACATTTTCAACCTACGTAAGTACGATCATATAACTTCATACCAGAAGGCATTGAATTGGTTGAATGTTAGAAATAGACGCCAAATTCACATACTGTCTCTATTGTATAATATCCTTAACTGTACAATGCGCGATAATATATTTATGCATTAAATACGTACTGGAACATGAAAAATACAGTAAAACATTTTTTTTTGTTTTTATATGATATATTTATATTAAAAATAAAGAGTATGGTTCATATATGAATGACTGCGCATTTGTAAGTTAATTATATGATATAATAATATAAATGAAATTATATATTTTACTTAACTTATTTTACACATATGTACTAAAGAATAAAAAAAAAAAATAAGATTGCCTTGATCATCAATAATACAGTAATTTGATTTCAAACTGGAACAAATCACAAAAGTCATCTACACGCAACAAGTCAAACTTCAACTGCCAAATTGACCGGTAAAACAGTTTTCTATTAAACCTATGTGGTTTTAAAGCATGGAAATTATTGTATCATAGTAACAGCGCGTGAGTCTTTATTTATACCACTCAACACAAAAATATTTAGATTCACATGTGCATCATTGCGCACTGTAGGGTTAACTGTCCCGCCGCCCCCTCTTATCTCGCCGATGATTTTCGGCGTCTTTCCAATCATGGATTAGCGCTACGCTCAAACAGAGATTGTTTATTGGCTTTTCCAGTTTACCGCTCCTCTTTCTTTACGTCGTCCTTTACTGTCCATACAGTGAGACTCTAGAATCAGTTACAAACCAATGTAAGACTCGCTCCGTCCTTGGCATGCTTTAAGAAGCGACTGAAAAAAACTCTTAATTTCTAGTCAGTAAAATAACGTGTAACGAGTAATAATTAATAAGATGGCCGATCTAAGGCAGAAATAATAAGTAGGGTCCAACATGCAAGAGTTGCTTTTAACAAAATATCCAAGATATTTGAATCTCCTAACATTGATATCAAAGTTAGGAAGAATTAAGTGAAAACTCTTGTCTGGAGTGTGCTGCTGTATGGCTGCGAAACGTGGACCATCAGCCAGAGCGAGTCCGGGCGTCTGGCTGCCTTTGAGATGTGGTGCTACAGGCGCATGGCCGGGGTCCACTGGTCAGATCACACCAGAAACGACGAGGCATTGAGCGGGGTTGGAGAAACAAGGCAACTCCTAATTACAGTTGCCCAACAACGATCCAGTTGGATAGGTCATAACATCAGGCACCCAGGCCTGCTCTTTACCATCGTCGAGGGAATGATTGAGGGCATAACCGTAGAGGCCGCCCTAGATATAGCTACATGGACCGGGATGTGCGCTGTGGCAGCTGCCAGGAGATGAAGAGACTGGCGGATGACAGAGATGAGTGGAGGGATCGAGTGCTTAGTGCAAACCAATCCTAGGATTGTAACCCAGAAGAAAAAAAATAACGTGTTTTATTCCTGATTATTCTTTTCCTTTCCTCTCTACCATCCCTTCCTTTCCATTTGATTGATGATATTTCACTTTATATGAAAAATAATGTTCGAGTGATTGTCCGTCTTTGTGGGGTTCGTGGGCATGTGCTCACGTATATGTTTATGGATTTCGTGAGGATGGATAGTCGTTTGAATGATTTATGCGACCACGTAACTTGCTTCATTTACTTTTGTCTGGTTGGTTGGAAGAGATTGCCGCCTGGCAATAATCACGCCAGATTGTATTTGTAATAAAAGTGTTAAATAAATAATAAATCAATGACTGCTGAGATACTGAAAACATCAAACAACCTGTGTCTACGAATATCTGGTACAAATTTGACCTAAAAATATCGAGTCACTATAGGAACAACCTTTTATTACACTTAAGTTGTATGCAATACATACATACATACATCTGGCTTATTTATTGCCATGAAGCAATTTTATTTATATTTTTTTCTTTTAGAATCATTTAAAAATAAATAGAATTATAAATGGTTAATGTACATAAACTGTAGTATTCCATTTTAGACATGGCTTTTGTGCAAACTCGAATTACCTCTGCACAAAACAGCGAATGACAGTGGCTCGAAAATAGATTGATTTTGAGGGACGCTAGTAGTACGAGTAGGTAGAGAGAGAAGAGACAGACGGAATTTATAAAATCGGTCGGGATAGCATAAGTTGTCGGGAGTCGGTCTCTCGTAACTCGCTGCTAACAGGGTAGCATAAATAATGACCGTCGGCTGCCGGGGTGGGCGGCAGTGGGCGCTCCCCCGGCACACCAATTAACGCCACCGCCCGCTCCCGCCCAATACAAACTTGGAATGCCACTCCCGGCTATATCTACTCTGTATACCTCCCGTAGTTGTATGCTACCCTGAAACCCGGTACATGAAGGGTTCGCCCTGCTTACGACTTGATTAGCCCCGAGATTGGATGGGATCATTCTGAGAAGTTTTATTAGAAAGGGAAAAGAGATATGCAAATTAGTCATTATCATTAATAGCTCTTTTACTCTTTCGTATTTATATGTTAAACCATTTATTATATATCAGTCTTATAGAAGGGGTACGCAGAGAGGACCAATCGATTTATTTTTGTTTCCAAAAGTATGTCTGGTAATTATTATTTTATTTTATTTCAACGGTCAAATGACCTTTTTGATACAAAAGAGTAAAAAGCAATAATCCATATAATTAAACATTGACATGTTAACACTGTTCTACAATAGAAAAAAACACTAGTGTAAGATGACCAACACAACAAAGCAAATCTATGCAATTCAATCAATTCATCCCGGCATGTCATCATCATCCCAGGACAGCCCACCGTCACAAACAGGCCATACGACCTAGACCAAGAAGAAGAAGAAGTGAAATAAGAATTTATCGCTTCCATTGAACGTTGCGTTTCTTCTTTCTTCGAGGAACTTTTGCACTTATAGATAGATTGTAAATTTTTTGAAGCTTAATCAGTTGAAACTCTGAATTATATTTTTTTAAAATTAGTTTTATTGTATTGACTTATATAATAGGTTAGTCAAAAAGTTTTGAAAGCGACATCTATGGAGCAGTAGAAAAACCAAAATTTCTACGCCATTTTAATATTTCATCTTTCATAAAAACGCACTCAAAATTTCATTTCGATCTGTCAATTTATTCTTTGTTTACAAGCCATTTGAAAGTTGACGTGTCAGTGTATTTTTTAACAATGGAAAAATCCGAATATCGTGCAGTGATTAAATTCTTTGTTTTGGAAGGTTTATCGGCTACTGAGATCCATGCAAAGATGGTGAAAGTATTAATAGAGTCTTCTCCTTCATTTCCAACCGTTCACCGATGGGTTTTGGAGTTTAAGCGTGGCCGTACAAGCGTTGAAGACGATCCACGCTCAGGACGTCCAAAAAGTGCATCAACACCAGAAACCATAGCGAAAATACAGGATATGGTTTTGGAAGATCATCGATCGACTGTGGATGTGATAGCTGACACCATAGGCATCTCACATGGAACAACATGGCATATTTTGGCTGAAGTTTTGGGTTTCAAAAAACTGTGTGCACAATGGGTGCCGCATTTGCTAACAATGCAACAAAACATGTTCGAATGCGACTTTCTGAGCAACATTTGGAGCAATTTCGAAAGGATAAAAAGGATTTTCTGCGTCGATTCATCACTATGGATGAGACTTGGGTCTACCACCATGATCCTGAATCAAAACAAGAGGCTAAGGAGTGGTGTGAACCACGCACTTTGTTTCCGAAGCGAGTTCGTGTCGTGTCGTGTTCGTGCCAAGAAGGTGTTAGCGTCAGTTTTTTGGGATGCAAAAGGAATTTTATTGATATATTATCTCCAAACTGGTAAGACAATCGACTCTGATTATTATTGTGACCTTTTGGACCAGTTGGATGAAAAAAATTGTGAAAAAAGACCCGGTTTGCAGAAGAAAAAAATCATTTTTCATCAAGACAATGCACCTGCTCACACAACTCAAAAAACCATCGCGAAAATCAGTGAATTGGGGTACGAATTGTTGCAGCATCCACCTTATTCGCCAGATTTAGCTCCCTCTGACTTCTGGCTGTTCTCACACCTCAAAAAATTCCTTCGTGGAAAGCATTTTTCATCAAACGAAGAGGTTATAGCCGTCGTAGAGGAGTATTTTGCAGGCCTTCCAGAAAGTCACTTCCGTGATGGGACAACAAAGTTGGAAGATCGTTGGACCAAGTGTATTGATCTTATGGGAGACTATACTGAGCAATAAAAGTGATTTCCCCCCAAAAAAAATGTATTTTCATTTCCGCTTTCAAAACTTTTTTACTAACTAGCCAAGTATTTAAGCCATTATTCGGTTACTTAAATGTTTCCTGTGTTTTTTTTTGTTATTATGGGCCGTGTTTTAGGTGTTTGTTAAGGATAGGTCTTACTATAGTATAATTCCTTTAATTTGGTGGCACAAATCATTGTAGTTTGGATGGATAGCCTTCATAAAAAAATGCCTTTCAAGACCATTTGTTTTTTTCTTAGATCCCGATTAAAATATTTTATCGTAAATTGAAATATACATCTGTGTTCTTATCGCAACATCGTAAAAGGACAAACAATATTGTTCCCAATTGGGAACGGGAATAAATTCCAGAACTCCAAGTATTTCAGCAGATATATCGAATAGGTGTTGTGACTCCAATTCATTTATGCTTCCCTATTGAGAGCGCGGAGCCCGACACAAGAGATCCCTTCCTTCCCCGTCTATGCTAGCCTGGTACTTTACTTCTTCTTTATTCTATGGCATTTGCTTTCTATTCTCTCCGCTTTCAAGACATCTCCAACCCACCTACCTACCTACGCTCGCTCCTTTATTCTTATTTCTTTTATTCCGTAAATAAAATCAGGGCGGATTCTAGAAATTGTTGAAACGAGCTCAGTCTTAAGATACAATGTTATATTTTGAGTATCTTCATCGACATGTCATCATCACTAATTCGATTCTCATCTTAAAAATTGTTTTAATTTCCATTTCACAATCTTCGCACTTCTGAGTTGTATATTCGTTTAGTCATCTTTTCGTCATTCAATCTCCACATGTACAAATCACCTTAAAGCTCTTTTCTTAATCTCAATTAAAAAAAACTATTTTATCTATGCATTCATTAATTTATGATGTCTTAATTCCGCTTTCTTACAAACATTTACGACACTCCGCATTTTTTTCTCTCCACAGCTTATTTTACTCTTATCGTTCTACTAAGTCCAAGTTTCACTTCCATACATCGGTGTATGTAGATCGAGAAAAACGTAGCTGGACCAGATTTTAACACTTGCCACCCTATGATGGATAGTGAGGGACCAGGACTTATATTTTATTTGGTTATTCGACGTTTTAATACATAATAAAATCATTTTAAAGCTAATTACAAAAAATAACATAGCATATTTTGCATAATTTTTATTTAAAACATATTATACATTTTTCACTGGATGCTGAGCGTCCAGCACAGTGGCTGGCGGAATGGTTTAGCACAGTAAGGCAAGTGTTAAAAGAAGGTTAAGTCAGAACTATGAACAATAGAAGATTGTGCATGACGAGATGTATGAATGTGGAGGAGGCGAAAGTTGTGTGCTTAGATGTAAAAGTTTGGAGATCTGTTCTTTCTGTATAGTCTCCAAAGAGACACGGCGTGATGATATTATGTATGTATGTAATGTAAATAATCTTTGCAATACGGGTATGAATAATATAGTTTAAGCGGTCCTCATCGAAGTCCACTGGTCGTCCGGAACGCTCCATGTCTTTCAGGTCGAAATTACCGTCTTTGAAACGCAAAAACCATCGACGAGCTGTCCTTTCATTCATAGCATGTTCACCGTACACTTCGCAAATATCGCGAGCAGCTTTGGTAGCTTTATTCCCTCGATTGAACGCGAACAGAAGGAGGTGTCGAAAATGCTCACTTTCGTCTACTTGACGTTCCATTTTGAAGGCTTGTAATCAAATAAAATAATATATGTAACGTAAAAGCAAACACAATATATTGTAGAGCAGAAAATTTTCTTTCGAATGACGTATAACATTTACCATTTTGTTTTACTTTTGGTGCTCATTTTTAAATTGAAAAAAAAAACGGACACAACTTATGTTAACACCCAACATAATATTTACAAAGTAATTTGAAATATACAATTCATTTATTTAACACTTTTATTGCCAGGCGGCAATCTTTTCCAACCAACCAGACAAAAGTAAATGAAGCAAGTTACATGGTCGCAAAAAAAACATTCAAATGTCTATCCATCCCCACGAAATCCATGAATATATACGTGAGCATACGCCCATACGCCGAACCACCCGAACATTCCTTTTCATATAAAGGGAGATATTGTAGCGACCGTGCGTGCGGTCACTGAACCCACTGAGGCGACCCTTGGCCGCTCGGTCATTGAACTCGCACTGTAAGGAATGCGAGACAGCACTGGGCGAAGGTCGCCCGTGGGGTCATTGAACTCACTAGTAGCGAACAGTGAGAGCGAGACACCGACATATCTCTTGCCTCTCCTGCAGACCGTAGTATGAAATGTATATGAACGCGCAACAATAACCATGTGTCCGGCGAAGCGAGACAGCGACATGTTCTGCGCCGTTCTATACATTATAAATACAGACGCCTTCAATAAACTTTCTCTCTTTGTTTATCTCGATCTCGACGACTTTTATTCAAACAACCTCATCCTTCTATGCGAAACACAAGTCCCTAAAATATCATCAATGAGAGGAAAGAAAAAAAAACAGGAATGAAACGCGTTATATAACTGACTAGAAATTAAGAGTTTTTTCAGTCGCTTCTTAAAGCATGGCAAGGACAGAGCGAGTCTGACATTGGTTTGTAACTAATTCTAGAGTCTCACTGCATGGGCAGTAATGGACGACGGAAAAGTAATTTATGTATCGCAGTTTAGAGAGAAGACTCCTCAAGGGTGCTCTAACTCGCGAATTTAACCTTCTGTTACTGAAACAATTTGAAAAAATAAACAATTTAATGTATAGATAGGAAAGTGGAGGTTGTGTAAATTAGATTGGACACAATAAAATATATTTGGTAAGACTAGGATACCAAACGTAACATAACTTTACATAAAGAGACAGGATGTACTGTGACAAAACACAATTTTTTTAATTTTTTTCGTTACAAAGGCACTATCAAACTTCCACTCAGAATTTTACCACATGGATAACACTGGACGTTCTACGAATCAAGTCTTCCTTGGTACAAGACACCGGGTTCCTTGGGTACTGTAGCAAGTATCGCATGGACTGCTCCTCACAACAGATGCAAATAGTCGATCCATCACACAAAATTCCCTATTTTAACATGTCATTGTTTCTCCCAATTCCTGTACAGACCCTGTTAAGATATTTCAAGATTCTCTAAGGGCAGCCAGTGTGCAAGTCTACTTCAGGGAAAATCCACCCACTGGGGCGTAATTTTCTTTTCCACTCGTTCATCTTAGAAATAAGTATGTGGTTGTTCAGAGGTTTAGTGGCTGTAATGAAGCTGTGCCTGGATTTCATCTAGGGGTTGGGGGTGGTGGTTATGCAAAGGACATAACACAGTGTAAAAATACAGTGAAGTAACCAAATCTCACGTATCGTAATATTAAGTTTAACATAATGTTACGTAACGCTAATTAACGTAACATTACCTTACTACGTATTTTAGCGTGGTTAATACAAGATCGCATAATTTAACGTAATACAAAATATGTTTGCATTCTTTAATGCGGTTTAGTGTAAGTCACTAATAGGATAATTTCGTCATATTTTAAAAATTAACTTATTGTAATATATACACGGCTAGTATACATACGATTACATACCATCACGCCATTTTTCTGTCTGGATAGGCAGAGATGACAGAACGCTAAACTTTCTTATCTCGACACACAACCCTCGCATCTTCTACATCCATATAACCTCTGCGATTTCAAAACATCATTCACTTGATTGATCCTACTATGCTTTCCTTGGTCTTCCTATTTTACGCTGTCCACTCACATTTGCTCTATATATTTGTTTTTCTTATCAAAGTGTTCTTCGTCATCTTACTCGACACATTTGCCTTAACCCTTCCCTCCCTGTGATGTGTAATTAGTACACATTGCTTCTAAAAAAACTAATATCTCTATAAATATAATTAATACTGGGTTCAGATTTTAGGTATTCCTCCGTAATACATTTACGCATTGAATGGAAATATAATATCAATAATAATTAGCACTTATCGGCCACATCAGAGATATTTTGTGAAAATCGGGAATAAATTCACCAATACAATCAAACGTGTGCCAGTGTGTGACATAGGTATATTCATTCTAAAAACCGCTATGGGTGAAGAAGCGACAATATTCACGTCTCACTCTACTTCGGTATATGGGAACGCAAGAAATAGAATCTCAGTTCGCAATTGTGTTTCTTCCTTCGAGGTATAACAGTCCGAAACCGAGTCCCGTCTCAGTTCTCAGTAGCTCTGGGGCATCCATTTGAGGTGGTCTCTTCGCCCGTTTTATGAACGTCGGCCGATGTTTTTTTCATGTTTTCAGCAATTAATTTCAATTATTATCACTTTTGACTTCAAATTTAATTAATTTAAGCGATTGTCTATGTATATTCTTATTTTTCCAATTTTAAATCGCTCGTTTTTACATGTGTATTGAATACACAGCACCGGAACGCGCGGATTTTTTTAGCACAGGAAGGGAAAGGTTAAGTTCACATTCGTCCCTAATTTCTTCATTCCGTATTCTGTATATTGCATTTATGATTTTCATTGCATCAATTTTTACAGCATTTATTTGGCTCCATCCACGTTTCGTCTCCATACTTAAATGTTGATACTTAAGCACTGTTCAGTTCAAGTATGTATCTTTAAGGGCTCATTTGACTTTATTTTCTATCAATATCTCTAGTAATTATTTCATCATCTGAGATAATGTTACTCAAATAACAGAATTCCTCAACTTGGTTCAATCTGTCATTGTTCAACCATGCAGGCCCACTCGGCAAAATATTTCGTTCCCTAGTGAACTGGTCACAACAAATTATTTGTACAACTCTTGCATAACAAGAGTGCACAGATTTGGTAATTAATATGGCTATTTTATGGATTTTTATATGCTTGACAACTTCCAGGAGTAAAGTGAAGAAGCTGTTCTTGCCGGGATGGATTGATTGAATAGAACGAGTATGTATGGATTTGGTTTCTTGTATTCTTCGACTTGTACTTTTTTCTATTGTGTAACACTGCTTAAATGTTAAATTACATTTCAAGTTATTTTTTAATGTCTTCTTCTTCTTATTTTAGGCCTGTTGGCTTGTTATGGTCCTGCATCATTGTTTCCCTCTTGTGACGTCGACTGCCAGCTGTCTTTCCATCTTTTGGGAGGTCGTCCTGGAGGTCCGCTTGCTTGGGGGATACTGTCCCTGGCCATTCTTACGGCTCTTGGTTCCGCCATTCTGGATACATGTTCGTTCTAGAATCTTCTTCTCTGTCGTCCCCATCTGACAATATCTTTAACTTCGCATATCCTTCGGATTTGTGTGTTTCGTACTCTATCACGAATGGTTTTGCCAGCGATACTCCAGAGTACCTTCATTTCGCTGGTTCGAAGGAGATTTTTGATTCTGACAGTGTCGGCTCTGGACTCTATGCTGTATGTCATTATGGGACGGACACAGGTCTTGTATAGTATATCCTCACCTTGCTTTGGATGTTCATATACTTGTTTTTCCAGATAGTGTTCTTTAGACATTCGGAAATAGCTGCGGTCTATTTTTTAATGTTCGTATTAAAAAGGTCTTTGGACTATTGAAATGAAATCAAATAAAATATCGCATTTGCTTTTTCTTTCACACTTTTCTATCACCATGACTTTGCATTTCGCAGCATTAATTCTCAAATACCTCTTTTCACAACCCAATGCGTTGGACTGAGCAAATGAGAGACACAACTGGACTACCTTTAACAACTGCCCTTAGAGCCTCATAGTACAGGGATGGATGGAGAGGAATCGTTAGAGATTATCATGGGAGTCACGATGCTCATTCATGAGCTACACGACAGGATGATGATGATACAATTTACATATCAAACTATGTAATTCGTCTTCATTTTCTTATTATCTCGCCGAAATTTTTTAGCGTCTTTCCAATCATGGATTAGCGCTACGCTCAAACAGAGATTGTCTATTGACCTTTCCAGTTCACCGCTCCTCTTTCTTTACGTCGTCCTTTACTGTCCATGCAGCGAGACTCTGGAATCAGTTACAAACCAATATAAGACTCGCTCCGTCCTTGTCATGCTTTAAGAAGCGACTGAAAAGCCTCTTAATTTCTAGTCAGTAAAATAACGTGTTTCATTCCTGATTTTTCTTTTCCTTTCCTCTCCACCATCCCTTCCTTTCCTTTTGATTGATGATATCTCACTTTATATGAAAAATAATGCTCGAGGGGTTGTTCGTGTTTGTGGGGTTCGTGGGCATGTGCTCACGTATATGTTTATGGATTTCGTGAGGATGGATAGTCATTTGAATGATTTACGCGACCACGTAACTTGCTTAATTTACTTTTGTTTGGTTGGTTGGAAGAGATTGCCGCATGACAATAATCCCGCCAGATTGTATTTGCAATAAAAGTGTTAAATAAATAAATAAATACACAGAGCGTGTGATTGTGTTAGTCAACTCCTGTGTGCTGATTGGTCAGCTTCTAGTATTAGTGTGTCATCGTGTCAAAAAAATAGTGTCACCATGATTTCTAGTAAAAATTCAGCGTGAGGTTTTTTTATTGTTATTTTTGTATTTCTGTGTATGTCTACGTACTTATTGTTAAAGTACCCGGCGGTAAGTAATACACATCGAGCATACGAAAGAGGCGGTCGGCCATAATCGGCTAACTTCGGCTTTGTAGAGCGTCGTCCCTGTCATTCATACAAGAGTTTCGTCGCGATTTGTCAGTCATTGTCAAGCGTTCTAGGTTGCATCGTGCGACAGAGACGACGCTCTACAAAACCGAAGGTAGAAGGATTATGGCCGACAGTCTCTTTCGTAAGCTCGATGCGTATTACTTACCGCCGGGTACTGTACATACTATTAATATCTTTTTATACTATTTGAACTTTTTTTTAGAACATCGATGTTTTGGTTCTTATAGCTGAAGTCTCAATATCACAAAGTTTCATAAAATTGGTTGTATATTCCAATAAAAACTCGTGTGGCGTGAAATACCAAGGAAAGTATGTTAAGATCAAGTGAATTATATTTTGAAAGGAGGAAAATTAAGAAGTAAGACAAATCCTAGGCGCAACAGTATGATAAGGATGTAGAAGAGGTAAAATATGTTTGTTAAGATAGGAAAGACAGGCGTTCTTTTCTCTTTGCTTAACTTGATAGGGAAATGGCGCGATTGTATGTATGATACTTTATATTAAGAAACTGTTTGTTATAAATAGATGCAGAAATTCATGGCGACACTCAGAAGGATTCCATCTTCATCCCCGCCGGGTGCGGACGGGAACGATGCGCCGTGACGTCAATGTTAATTGCCCCCGGAGTAGTGGCCTAACGCCCCGGGCTAGCGTGTCGCCTATACCGTCTCTCCTCACCGCGGCCAGCCCCATTAATTCTGCCCTGCGCGCGCCCCGTCGACCTCCTCACTGGCGTGTTGCCCGGGTGTCTAATCATATTAGAAGTATAATTTATTAAGTGCGAGGCTAATGGGGGGCACACAGAGAGGGCGAAGTAGCGAGTGCGCTTTTGATATTTATGTCAAAATTATTATATATATTTTTTAATCTTCTATGATTTTGTTTGAGTTCAGAAATCCTACGGACATTTCTAAGTTAGCTAACAAAGGCCATGCGGTAACTTATTGGCGAAGCGTGCCTGCTTCCTTATGGAATGGTCATAAAATGTAAAATCCATAGTAAAATAAAATAGCACATATATAGTACAGTACCCGGCGGTAAGTAATACACATCGGGCTTAAAAAAAGGACTGTCGGCCATAATCGGCTAATTTCGGCTTTGTAGAGCGTCGTCTATGTCAGTGTTCCCCAACCTTTTTAGACTTGTGGACCGGTAAAAAAAAAGGAAAAAAATTTCGCGGACCACTAATACTGAAATAAAAATGTTTTTTTTATTTAATATTTTTTTAATCTTATATTGTGACAGATGGACATATGTAACTATAATTGACAAATATACATATAACAGTTAAACAATTTTAATTGTAACATTGTCTGATACAATTAAAATTGAACAAAAACCATAGGGTTTTTGCAACCAACTAATGCGAAACCTGCTGTTGATCTTTGCTAATATATTGAATATATTTGGCTGCACTGCTGTCTCAGTCTCTGAAAGACCAAGTGCTGCATTCACGTCCAGTCTATTCCTTTGTTTCGATTTTATTGAGGACATGGATGAAAATCCTATATTTAATATTTTTGCACGGCGAATTTCTTGAAATTTGGCATACTGTTTGCGGCCCGGCGGAAAGTCTGAAAGTGGGGAACACTGGTCTATGTCGCACGATGCGCTAACAGTGCGGTCCGATAACGACTGACAAATCGCGACGGAACACGTGTATGAATGACAGAGATGACACTCTACAAAGCCGAAGTTAGCCGATTATGGTCGACATGGCGTCTCTTTCTTAAGCCCGATGTGTATTACTTACAGCTCGTACGATAACTCTGTCTTTCTACATTTCATTCTTTAAATCTATCATACTCTGGATCCAATCTTCTTTCCTTGATCATCCTCTACCACGCCTTCAATTCACATTTGCACTGTGTTGGTTTTGTTAAATGGTAAACATCAAAATATCAATTTGGAGGCCGTTTCAGAATTCTGAATATTAAATACGATTATTTAAATAAATCAAATTCGAGTGAAAAATGCTAGGCTTTGAGTTATGATATCTTAAAAAAATAAAGAGCATTAATGTACAATACAACAAAATATATTGAATAAAATGTAAAAAATAAACACACGAGGACATTTAAAATAGGAAAATGATATACGAGGCATATCCAGAAAGTAAGTGTACTGAATTTTTGTAGGTTACAATTTTTTTTATTTAAACAAAAACATTACGTGGTTACCGTAGTACATATGTAAGCTATTTTTCGACATAGTCGCCATTCCTCTCAATGCAGGTGGTGAAGCGGGGTATCAACTTTTTGATGCCTTCCTCGAAGTAGTTTCCCGCCAACCCCTCCGTCCACTTCTCCACCTCCTTCTTTACCTCCTCGTCGGTTGAAAACCTTTTTCCACCCATGTGCAGCTTCAGGGAGGTAAAGAGATAGTAATCTGAAGGTGCTAGGTCAGGGGAATGCGCGGGATGGTTCAGGACATCCCATTTAAACGAGGCGAGCAGTTCCTTCGTGGCGTTGGCCGTGTGTGGTCTGGCATTGTCGTGCAGCAGGCAGACTCCCTTTGTCAGCATGCCTCTCCTCTTGTTCTGAATCGCCCTCCGCAATTTTTTTAGGGTCTCACAGTATCTTGCAGAGTTGATGGTCTCCCCTCGAGGCATATATTCAATTAAAATTATGCCTTGACAGTCCCAAAACACGGATGCCATGATTTTCTTGGCTGAAATTGTGGTTTTGAACTTTTTGGCGGAGGGTGAAGAGGTGTGACGTGGCCGTTTTTAAACTCGCGACACCACTTGTACACACTCGTACGATTCATAGCTTTATCACCATATGCAGTTTTCACCTCATTATAAACGTATTGTCGCGTCGACACTTCTCAACGTACTGACCTCGAACCGGTCTCGTTGCGGAGGGGAAGGGTCAGGCTACACGAAAGTGTAGCCAACATGTCGAAAATAAAATCCATCCGGTCGTGAGAGCCTCAGTACACTTAATTTATGGATACGCATAGTATGCTACGAGTATGCCATACAGCGAAACCTCGGGTCACGAATAAATCGGCTTACGAACACAATTTCCGAACAAATGTTGACTCGACCTGCGTACAATGCCTCAGCTCACGAATTAGTTGTAACGGCGCACTACGCAATTACGCATTAGTTGTTCTCAGGTGCGCGCGCTGTGAACATTGTCGTTGCGTTCGTTGTTCTTGATACATTTTTTTTTGCTTTTTAGATATATAAAATATACTTTTCATTAAATTAATCCTCATTATGGCTCCCAAGAAAATGATTTTCGGTTTGCAAACATTTCGGCTCGCGAACGGAATCAAAGAACGAATTAAGTTCGTAACCCGAGGTACCACTGTAATATAGTATACATACAACTAGAGTTGTCTTCAAATTGAAACATCAAAGATATATTTCTTAAAGAAATTTTATTAAAAGTTAAGATAAACAAAATATCTTCAAATTACAAAATATAAGATATTTACTGTAAAACAACCATTTTGAACTACTATATTCCAAGGGGGCGCGCAGCGCCAATATGGAGTAGAGCCACATAGCAGCCGAAAGCGGAGCCCGTTAGAATCGCTACTTTGGTGTTTTTTTACTACTGATAATACAGTATACTATTTATTTCGCCTAGGGCATTGTTTCTCAACCTTTTTAGCCTTACGACTCCCTAAATGATAAAATAAATCAAATGCTCTTCGCGACCCTCTGCAAAAACTTAATATCTTGTTGATGCATGCCCACGTGACAATATAAGTATTGTACTTGCACCAAGAAGATATACTTTATCAGGTTAAGATATCTACTGTTTTTTTTACGTCACTAACAGGGCAATTAAACTTCGTCTGTTATCGCTTGTAAACAATTTACCGTTGTCTGTTATCGCTTAAAAACAATTTACTTTTGTGTGTTGCTACAAATTTTTAAACGAAAAACAAACGCAACTAACTAATTGATTAATTTATTTTTTCATGAACAAAAATTGTTAATCCGGAGAACCATTAATTAACTTAGTTACCTTTAATTTTGAAGTTTAATTAAGCTCACATTACTTAAGCTATTATACACTATCACTAACTTAGTAATGGAATATATATACAGAGGTAACCATTTGAGTAACTAATGTATAACAATGACTTTGACTGCAATTTATTAAAATAAATGTGTTCGTTTTCCTTAAAAAACAATTCTCGGAAAATGCGTTTTTCTCAAAAAAATTTATTAATTTTTTTTGTACCTGTAAGTTATTGTCGTTTTCGCTACTCCCTGATATTTCACAGAGACGCTCCTGGGGGTTGCGACCCATATAGTAAGAAACGATGGCCTATACTTCGGAAAGTCTAGGATGAACCGGGCGACGTTTGTCACAAAGGGATGGGGTAAATCGTTTTTTTTACAAATCGAATAGTTTTTTTTACAAATCGAACAATTGTTTTTCTCTAAACTGACGTTTTAATTCCTAATTTTCATTATACTGACTTTCTAATGTATTGTATGATTTGTATGTATCTTTAAATAGGCCAATATCCACTATGAATTAATACTACAATAATTACGAACATTTAATTAAAATCGATTTTTGAAAATCCAATTATCGAATACCCCATCCCTAGCCAATGTAGACTAACGTAGTGACTTTTGACAAACGTCACCAAATATTATTTGATTTTATCAAACAAGATGTATTAATTTGTCATTATTGTTAGTTTTATGTAATGTACTCGTATTTACCTAAATAACTTGCTATTTATTATAATCGAGATTTATATTAAAGTTGATAAAATAATTAAAATTACTGAACATCGTTACAAGGTTGTATTGGGGCAAATTTGTAAGCTGTCATACGGTTCATCCTAGATTTTCCGAACTATAGTACAGGGGTCGGCAGAAGCGGCTCGCGAGCCGCATGTGGCTCTTTACATAGACGTTTGCGGCTCTTCAGGCATAAACTCCAATTTCACCTCATCTCAAGCAGCCTTATAACTAATGAGTTTATGAGATAGAGCCGCCGAATAAACTTAGCATATTGCGAATGCTATATAAACATATTCGGGAAACACTGGAATTGATCAAAATAAAATGATTTCCATTGCTACAGACGGAGCTAAAAGTATGACTGGCGTAAACAAAGGAATAGTTTCAATTGATTGTGAAAATAATTAATAAACTTCCTGCCCGGTATCCCACGGCGGAGCTTTTCAGAGAGTATCAGGTCCTGAACATAGCCAATTTACATCTCAAATCCATTCTCTGGCACTACCATCGAGAGGAAGGGAAGATGCAGACTCAGCAGAGACACATGACACGCATGGCAACTGATCAAATGTTCACCATCCCTAGAGTTAAAACCTCTTTTGCCCAAAGGCAATATGCTTATTTGGCTTCCATAACGTACAATGGCGTGCCGAATTCAATAAAGATAAAGGAAGGAAAACCATTTAGACAGTCGATCGGAGCGTGGTTGTTATTGCGACAGGATTTTGAGTACTTGGGCTTTCAGGATGAATGACGTGTGGAAAAGATTTGTGTGGGCTCTTGAGTGTGGTTTTTTTCTTGTTGTTTTGATTTTTGTTGTTTTGTATTTGTGTTTCTGCATATTTTTGTGTTAATTTTTATTTTTATGATTGTGTGCGGGTATATTATGGGATGAACATTTTTGGTTTTATTTTTGTTTCATTTTGGCTTCATTTTTGGTTTTACTTTTGTTTTTGTTTTTATTCTTATGATTGTGTGCGGTATATTATGGGACGAACAAGTTTTGGTCTTTCTGGAGTGATGATGTGTGAAGAGTTCCGCATGATGTTTCCAGTTGTAATTGAATGTCACTGTTTGTCAGGTTGATGAGAACGCGCAACGGGGTTTTGTATTTGTGTAATCAAAAATCGGAAAAAAGTATCGATGTATTTTTTCATGCTAAATATCCTCAGTTAGATACAGGCAAAATCCTAGTTTACTGGGGATACGAAAAATGAAAGGCGACAAACCCAGATCGTCCAAAACGTATGTCCAAATTAAATCACCTGTTGTTTTTTCGCAAATTACGAGTATGTATATTTCTTGTCATGTGTAATAATAAATAAATAAATAAAAAATAAAAAATTTTAAGGAGAAAAATTGAAATCCAATTTGATTTCACAGCACAATTGGACAGCTATAAAAGAACTGCCTAAAATAGAAACAATAATATTTGATACATGGAATAGTTTGCCTGAAACATATGACGCGTTAAAAAAACTATAATAGCTTTTGATATTCTGACAATCTTTGGCTCTACACATATATGCGAACAAACATTCTCAACTATGAACCAAATAAAAAAATAACTTAGAAACAGAATAACGGAATTGAAATTTACAATCATGTGTTCAATTAAAAATAAGTACTTAGCTATTTGCCAGATATACTACCTTGATCAAAAAGTTTTAGGACTTTATTCATAAAATCGAAAATACAAGTTTATTCATCAAAATCGATATGGTCCCTTTCAAAGTACTCCCCATCGACTGCAACGCACTTACGCCAGCGCTTGATCCAATCCTCGAAACCCCGCTGGTACTCAATTTTCGGTATGTTCATCAGAACCGTCTTCGATTTTTTCATGACATCCTCTCGGGTGCTGTAACGCGTTCCGCGAAGCGGTTTTTTAAGTCGGTTGAAAAGGAAAAGTCGCAGGGAGCCAGATCAGATGAATTCAAAGGCTGCTGGATAGTAGTCGTGTTGTTTTTGGTCAAAAACTCATGGAAATCATATCTTCGCGATTTCAACGTGGTCCTTTTTTTGCATGAAATTGAGGTATTTCGGCACCAGTTTTGCAGCGACACGTCTGAGGCCCAAATCACTAACCAAAATGTCTTGAGCGGATCCATAAGCGATGTTCAAGTCCTCTGCCAGCTCTCTGATGGTCAATTTGCGGTTTTCGGCCAACATTTCTTTGATTTTATCGATGTTTTAATCGGTTTTCGACTGCCACTGCGTTCGTCATCCTCGACCGACTCACGACCAGTTCTGAAGCATTCGTGCCACCAAAAAACACTTCTCCAACATTTCCAAGGTCTGCGGACCGTTAAATCCGTTTTTCACACAAAATTTAATGCAAACTCGTTGATGCACAGTAGATGCCATTTTCAAACTTGTAAAAAATTAAACACGCACAAAGGTAGATGTACTCAGTACAGCGTAACTTTTACAAATATCAAGCTATGACGCTGAAATTTGGAGGGAAGTGTCAATGATAGACGTGGTAACCTAATAAAAAAAAAAGAATTCCAATCGGGTGACTAACAACGTCAAACGGTGGCCGGTCCAAAAATTTTTGATCAAGGTAGTATTGCCTGGACATAAAGCTATCAAAAGCGATGCATGGACGCCGTTCTAATTAAAATTTTAAATAAAAAATCTCGAACTTTTTTTCCCTAAAAATCCATGTTCATATAAGTACATATCATATGTATATAACATATATGGTATGCGGCTCCCTGGTCCCTTTGTTATCCTGTTTCCATGACGATTTGGCTCTTCTCACTTGACAAACTGCTGACCCCTTCTTCTCCCTGGCTCCATCCCAAATCACTGTCTGCGAAGACTGTTGGGGTCAGTTCTCCTCGTCCTCAGGTTGTATGCTCTTCTGTCCCGGACTACGTCCCCCAGGCCATGTCTCTGCATCAGGTTATCTTTTTGCACCACCCATGAATTGTTTGGTCTTCCTCTGGTTGTTATTCGAGGAAGATCCATAGAGATTGCCTGGTTCACAATATGATCGGGTGTTCTGCGTCCAATGTGCCCATACCCAAAACTTCCGACCCCTGGCCTAGTGTAATATAAATATATTATAAATTGCTTAGTAACTATGATTAGTGACTTCAAAAAGGGCTGTACGTCGAAAATAATTGCCGTCAGACAACAAGGCGACGATTCTAGTAAATGCATTCATTGTCCGTTAACTTGATAAACGCAGTGAAGTGTACTCGTATTGTATATCGGATTATTTAAAATACAGTTTGGCATGTTGCAGTCTTCAACGCAGAGACACCCTTGATTTTTTATGCAAATTAGCTCGAATAATCCCCCTGTTGAAGGAGCTTTTATGATTGAAGTGTAATTTGAACTACACTTTTGTTGTATGTATAGAGCCAAATGGCATAAAACTATTGCTAGTTATCAAGGTCCCAAATGAGAAAGACGACCCATGCAATCAGCAAGTATTGATTCTTCTTGCCCTATATGCAATAGTACTCGTATATGCCTATTATACAGTTATCTCATGTGACACTAACGTCAAGTACTCTGAACCCCCGCATTGTGCTGTGCATTTTATTATACCTGTCTTGGGTAACTAACCAGAAAAGTGTTAAACTAACCAGGAAAATTACGCTGGAACCTTTTTTTTTAATTTTAAATAACCAATGGGATTTGAAGCCACAATTCCAGAGTTGGAAGACAGGCGTCTTACCAACTAGGCTATTGAGATCGATAGTTTATTCAGAGAATGCCCGCATTATGAACGACGGTCCAATGTATCGTAGGGTGCCGTGAACTTAGCCTAACACAAGAGGTCATCAACATCTCTGTTGTTTTTCACTACTGTGACGACACATCTCTACTCCTTTCAGTTACTTGCCGCGATTGCACGACAGAGTAATAATAATGAAGGGACCATTTATATAGCGCCTTTTTGAGAGTAGATCTTCTCAAGGACGGTCTAACTCGGGAATGGAACCCCACTATAATTGACAGATTAAAAATATAACAAAAGAAATATATAAGTGAAGTGTAAGGATTGGAAGGTAATGGCTTCTTCTGGTCACTTTTTGCTGACGTTTTGTCCTTGCCACTTCATCCTGGCACATTCCCTATGACTACCAATATCCCCGGATTATCTGATTCACGCACGTGTCCGAAAAACCTCTGGAAGCATTTTGAGGACAATCGTACCGTCACATTTAGCTCTAGGAGTATGGATGGAGACGTTCGTTCTTCTGGCTTCTTCTTTGTTTAGGTCGTATGACCTGTTTGTGATGGTGGGCTGTCCTGGGATGATGACGTCCAGCTGTCCTTCCACCTTTTCGGCGGCCTTCCCGGTAATCTCTTGCCGTTAGGGTTTTCAGTCTTAGCGATTCTTGCCAGTCTTATATCCTCCATGCGGTCCACATGATCCCTCCAGAAGCGCCTTCTACTTCTTCTTCACCTCACTATGTCTTCAACACCACACACAGACCTTATCGGTTAATTTCTGATCCGGTCTCTAAGGGTTCTGCCTGCGATGGAGCGTAGGGTTTTCATTTCTGCTACTCAGAGAAGGTTTTTTGTCCTGTTGGTATCGGCTCTCGCTTCTATTCCATATATCATGATGGGGCGGACGCATGTCTTATATATCCTGACCTTACTTTCGGTTAGCATGTGTTTGTTTCTCCATATAGTGTCCCGCAGGCAGCCAGTCAAAGCTGTCGCATTATTGGTTCGTGCTCGTACTTCACTATATAGGTCACTGTTGCTGGAGTTCTCTATACCTAGGTAAGTGAATCGCATGACTTGCTCGATGGGTACGTTATCGATGATCAGTTTGTATCTGAGTGGCTCTTTTGATCATCTGAGTTGTTCTTCTGGCGTTCCACGGAATTCTCAGCATCAAACTTCAATGCCACATTTCTTTCACGTTGATTCCGGCTTTTATTGTGCATCGCCGTAGGGCCCTGGGGAAGGAGATATTAAAAAGAACTCTTAGAAATAAGAAACAGCACAAACTTTTTTGGTTACCGGTTATTTCAGGGTGGCAGGGGAGAATAAGACAGTAAGGGTGGTGGAATCCCTGTAAATGCGTTAGGAAAACTGGGAATTTGAATAGAAAACATCGAATTTGCGCCGATTATGAAAAACTGCCACCGTTTTCTGTCTCGTTTCAAAATTCTATTTGCGAAAACAAGCAGAAGTGGTGCTTGGTATTCGGAAAATAAGAAATACTCGTTGTTTTAGTTATCTGACTATTTTCCTATTTGAAACAGGCGGAAGAAATTTAAGATGACTTAATATGTATACCATACTCGTACATGCGGTCTTTGGACAGAGAAGTTTAGTAGACCTACCTAATCCCTAAGATATTTACGCATTACTTTTTTTTGTTTAATAAAGTAATCTACTCGTATAATACAAACATTTGCCAAAAGTCATACCTATGTATATGTGGCGGTCGCCCACTCGAAATACTGTGGGCATTCATACATACGGTCAATGACCGATGAAATGACCTTCGCATTTCTCGATAAATCTAAATAAACAAGTCCGAAGGTCACACGCCGGCCATTCAACCCATAGCCGAGCGGACCGCATTCCATACTAGAGAGAGAACGCACCACGCTTGTCTCGCCAGTTCCGTATTTGAATGATACCTACATACAACAATTAATCGTTTTGCATTCACAGAAACGAGACGTAGGCATATCGCGAGCGCATTCCCGCGCACATTCTAAAAATATATAAATACCTACGTTACTAATAAAATTGGACTCTCTCTTTCCGCATTGCGATCTAACGTGTTTTATTATTTATCAACAAATCATCATCTCTTCCCTCTAGGATACATATCCTTAATATATATGATACACGTTTACATCTTGAAAACTAATTTAATGTATTTGCCAAAGGTCATACCTATGTATATATGATACACGTTTACATCTTGAAAACTAATTTAATGTATTTGCCAAAGGTCATACCTATGTATATACGATATACGTTTACATCTTGAAAACTAATTTAATTTATTTGCCAACGGTCATACCTATGTATATATGATACACGTTTACATCTTGAAAACTAATTTAATTTATTTGCCAAAGGTCATACCAATATATATATGATACACGTTTACATCTTGAAAACTAATTTAATGTATTTGCCAAAGGTCATACCTATGTATATATGATACACGTTTACATCTTGAAAACTAATTTAATTTATTTGCCAAAGGTCATACCTATGTATATATGATACACGTTTACATCTTGAAAACTAATTTAATTTATTTGCCAAAGGTCATACCTATGTATATATGATACACGTTTACACCTTGAAAATTAATTTAATTTATTTATATATTATTTATAGTTAAGGCTAATGCCTTAACTACAAATAATATATAAATAAATTAATACGTTGTGGAGGTTTAAAGACATTGTAATTTATTTTTATCAAACACTGTTTATTCCACTTTTTTGTAACGGTATAACCCTACCGGTTTCAAGGCTTTCCCCTCATCTTCAGGGGAGCACAAACAAGACTTAATTCTGTTCGAACTGGTACCAATATACACGCTTCAACGGACATTGTAATTTATTTTATCAAACAGTTGGACCGATTACAGGCAGAGACCCTTGAAATATCCAAGGCAGTGCATCGGGATGGACATCTGGCAAACACCTATGCCGGTATCAGTTCGAACAGAATTCAATCTTTTTTGTGCTCCCTGATGATGAGGTGAAAACGTTGAAACCGGTAGAGTTATACCGTTACATGAAGTGAAATAAATAGTGTTTGATGAAACAAATTACATAATCTAATTTATATATAATATTATAGCTATGAACTATGTAACTTTTTTTTATTTTCCTACATGTCATTTCAATAATCTTAATATTAAATTTCTTAGAAATGGTTACCACGTACGTACTAAGTTATAACTAGATAACAATTCTTACAACTAATTATTTTATCTAAATCCGTCAGATATTAAAATGTATGGTAAATATAAAACTGAAATGCAAAAAACGGATGATAGAAAAGTAAGAGATCACGTCAGCATAAGATGAAAACGCAAATTGGATCAAAATTATGCAATGGAAAAATATTTCATGTGCGCCTCTCCTTGATTTCTGTGAATATGAGGGTGCTTTTTTCGTGTCGACATATCAGGGAATGATCCTTTGTATTATAAATTGATTGTTTCCGATTGTAATGCTCTTTCTTGAAGTATGTAATTTCATTATGATGGGACTTGATTTATCTTTTGTTTAATTGTGATTTTTACAAAACATCGTATTTAAAGGGTGAAATGATAAGTGTGATTTTTACAAAACATCATATTTAAAGGGTGAAATGTGTAATGATAAGTGTGATTTTTACAAAACATCGTATTTAAAGGGTGAAATGTATAATGATAAGTATGATTTTTACAAAACATCGTATTAAAAGGGTGAAATGTATAATGATAAGTGTGATTTTTACAAAAAATTGTATTTAAAGGGTGAAATGTATAATGATAAGTGTGATTTTTACATAACATCGTATTTAAATGGTGAAATGTAAAATGATAAGTGTGATTTTTACAAAACATCGTATTTAAAAAGTGAAATGTATAATGGTAAGTGTGATTTTTTCAAAGCATCGTATTTAATGGGTGAAATGTGTAATGATAAGTGTGATTTTTACAAAACATCATATTTAAAGGGTGAAATGTATAATGATAAGTGTGATTTTTACAAAACATCGTATTTAAAGGGTGAAATGTATAATGATAAGTGTGATTTTTACAAAACATCGTATTTAAATTGTGAAATATATAATGATAAGTGTGATTTTTACAAAACATCTTATTTGAAGGGTGAAATATATAATGATAACTGTGATTTTTACAAAACATCGTATTTAAAGGGTAAAATGTATAATGATAAGTGTGATCTTTATTGTTATGACTGCTCTATACGTGTTTCATAATTTTATTTGTTTTATTTTGCAAAACCTGCCTGCCTTAGGACGGGCATACCCCTAGTTAGGCAGAGGAGAGCTTTGTGTACAATATTTCATCGTAAAAATAAAAAAGTATAAATAAAAACAAAATGTAGTGTATAGTACCTGGCGGTAAGTAATACACATTAGACTTAAGAAAGAGACTATCGCTTTGTAGAGCGTCGTCTTTGTCGCACGGACTGAGGGCGCATCGTGCGACAGAGACGACGCTCTACACAGCGACAGTCTCTTTCTTAAGCCCGATGTGTATTACTTACCGCCGGGTACTATACAATGTTTGCATTATAGAATACACTCATTTTAGCCTTTAATTTATTTTATTAACTCTCCAATAGATGAAAGAAAGGTAACAGCTTTAGGAAGTACTTTAAAACAATCCTTTTACACAACAACACTACACAACTATAGGTATACCGTTTTTTTTATGTAAACACTATTTAAGTTAGCATTTCTTTTTATATTAACCATATAATTTAGTTCATCTTCTTCTTCTTATACTTTCTATAGACTCAAGAGTCTGTTACTGCAGGATTGTCCTCCTGTAATACTGGGCTCCAGCTATCTCTCCATCATTTCGGGGGTCTCCCTGGTGGACGCCGTCAATCCGGCACCCCATGCAGAGCTATGCATGGAATTCTTGTGGAATTCATTCTCTGTACATGTTGGTACCAGTATCGTCGACGCTGTCGTCCCCATATGACCACATCTTGGACCTCACAGACCTCTCGGATTGTGGTGTTCCTTACACGATCACGCAAAATTTTCCCAGCAATAGCGCGCAGAGTTCTCATTTCCGTTGTCCTTAGCATACTTTTTGTCCTGACAGTGTCCGCCCTCGCTCGATGCCATATGTGAGGATAGGTCGCACACAGGTCATATAAATGCGTACCTTGCTATCCGTTCTCATATCTTTATTCCTCCATATGACATCTCTCAGGCAGCCCTCCACAATAATTTAGTTGATAAATAATTTATTTTTTTTGTTTCAGGTGAGCTGAATGTGTTATTTATTGCTGTTTTGCTCCTTGTTGCTGGTGATTGGTAAGAAATAATACTTTTTTTTCCTAAAGTTAATATATTTTTGACAGATTGGATTTGAATATATTGTAGTATGCCCAGTTTTTGGGCATTTTAAAGAAATTGTGACTAAATATTTTTTGTTGTTGTTGCGAGTTGTCAAATCTCAAGTCTTGTACTGATTAGAGTGCGCTTACGTGCATGAGCCGCTCATGTGCATGAGCCGAGTGCGCTCACATGTACACATTAGCGTGGCTCTCGTGCTGCGCTCACTAATTAGTACATGGTTTTACGAACGGTTGTAGATCGGACTTGTTGCATTATTTACGAGTATATACGCGAATTTCACGGGTGTAAATAAGGTGTCTCAGAACAAGCAATGAGCCTAGTGAGTTGGCTGATATACGAGGGTTGTCCCAGAAGTACCCGACCTGACGTAAAGATGGTCCCAGAAGTACCCGACCTGCGAAAAAGAAAGTGTTGTTTCATTAAGACAATGCACCAGTTCACACATCCGTTATTGCGGTGGCCAAAATCAATTAATTAAAGTTCGAATTGCTTCCTCACGCACCCTATTCGCCAGATTTAGCCCCCTCGGATTATTTTCTTTTTCCAAATTTGAAAAAATGACTCGGTGGTAAAAGATTTGCCAACAATAAAGAGGTGGAATCTACGGTTGATGGCTATTTTGAGGCGCTCGACGGTTTCACTATAAACAGGGTATCGAAGCTATTGAACATCGCTGGGAAAAGTATGTCGAGCTGAAAGGAGACTACGTTGAGAAATAAAAATATTTTATCCCAAATTTTTTGTGTTTTCTTTGTTAGGTCGGGTACTTTTGGGACTAGTTCCTCATCCATATATCACATTCCTCATCCATATATCACATTCCTCATCCATATGTCACATTCCTCATCCATATATCACATTCCTCATCCATATATCACATTCCTCATCCATATGTCACATTCCTCATCCATATATCACATTTTTCATCCATATATCACATTCCTCATCCATATATCACATTCCTCATCCATATATCACATTCCTCATCCATATATCACATTCCTCATCCATATATCACATTCCTCATCCATATACCACATTCCTCATCCACATACCACATTCCTCATCCATATATCACATTCCTCATCCATATATCACATTCCTCATCCATATATCACATTCCTCATCCATATATCACATTCCTCATCCATATATCACATTCCTCATCCATATATCACATTCCTCATCCATATATCACATTCCTCATCCATATATCACATTCCTCATCCATATATCACATTCCTCATCCATATATCACATTCCTCATCCATATGTCACATTCCTCATCCATATATCGCATTCCTCATCCATATATCGCATTCCTCATCCATATATCACATTCCTCATCCATATGTCACATTCCTCATCCATATGTCACATTCCTCATCCATATATCACATTCCTCATCCATATATCACATTCCTCATCCATATATCACATTCCTCATCCGTATATCACATTCCTCATCCATATATCACATTCCTCATCCATATGTCACATTCCTCATCCATATGTCACATTCCTCATCCATATATCACATTCCTCATCCATGTATCACATTCCTCATCCATATATCACATTCCTCATCCGTATATCACATTCCTCATCCATATATCACATTCCTCATCCATATATCACATTCCTCATCCATATACCACATTCCTCATCCATATATCACATTCCTCATCCATATATCACATTCCTCATCCATATGTCACATTCCTCATCTATATATCACATTCCTCATCTATATATCACATTCCTCATCCATATATCACATTCCTCATCCATATGTCACATTCCTCATCCATATGTCACATTCCTCATCTATATATCACATTCCTCATCTATATATCACATTCCTCATCCATATATCACATTCCTCATCCATATGTCACATTCCTCATCCATATATCACATTCCTCATACATATGTCACATTCCTCATCTATATATCACATTCCTCATCTATATATCACATTCCTCATCCATATGTCACATTCCTCATCCATATATCACATTCCTCATCCATATATCACATTTACTTTTCTTTTCATATTTTTCTATCATCGTGACTTTGGATTTAGCAACATTTATTCTCATATAAATATTTATCTTTACATGTTTCATACAATTTGCTTATAAGACTCTGCAAGTCATTCTCACTCTTCGCTAACACTATCATGTCATCAGCAATTCAACAATCTGCACAAAATAAATATTACACAACCGGGGTGACATGGCACATCCTCGCTTGCCCTTTTTGAAATATTAAACCATTTAGTTAAGGCACCGTTCACTCTACTTTCAGCATATAATGACACAATAACAAGCAAGTATTGTAATTTACATTGAACACCACATTCATTTAAATTTTTCAAAGCTTGTTTCTTATCACTTGGTCATATGCTATTTTCAAGTCCACAAAGATACGGTCCAGTTTCACTATAGTATATCTAACTTTTGTACATAATAAATACTCTATAGTACATTGACACATCTCTCTACTAAGATCCTCACCACTCTCTCTCTCTATCTATCTGTCTTCTGTCGGAATCATTTTTGTGATAAAAGCTTTTCGAAGAGCAAAAAAAAATAATAATAGGAGCGTAGGAGACAGAGAGGGTGGAAAGATCTCGCATAAAGCCGCCCTACCGACCATCACGGAGTGTGGATGTACGTAGCATACTTCCGGACTGGGGCGGCGAGGGGCGGTGAACTGATCGGGCTCTCGATATTTCAGACGATATCCCGCCCTCGCTCCGCAACTAGGGTGGTTCTAAAAAAAAAAAAAAAAGATAAAATGTGGACGCTCGAACCGTGCACGAGCGAGCGGCTGGAATCTGGATCGAGTTTAGTCAATTTGTTTATCTTGGTTAACAACGTCAAGGCTTGTCCGAATGCGAGAAGAAAATTCCATTAAACTTTCTGGTCTCCTGATAATTTGATTAGTGGTAAGAATAATTTATTGAAATAATGGACGATTTCTGTAACCTAGTTATTATTATATATAGCTAGTAAAATAAGATTGACCTACTCGAGAGTTTCGGATTCGATGCTCGATGGTACATGAAAAAATAATTTGAAGAAAAGGTTCACCCTCTTCACGTGCGGTAGTATTGCCACGTCTCTATTGGGATAGGCTGAGAGAACAGATCTTCATTCAATCCTGATACCACATCATTGACTTCTCGCACGTTCATTAATTCACCTCGCCATACATGCTCTCCAATTATAAATTTCTCATTTGTATCTTTCGAATCAATATCTGAGACATATTCTTTCGTAGATAGGTTGTTGTCCATTTTAAATTTATCGAATAAATGCTTTGTTCCGTATTTGTTATGACAGGGTTTTTGCCGTTGCTGATCATGTGGCGTGGAGTTGTCTAACTCTAAATTTTAGATATATATGTGGCGTGGGCAGCTTTAGGAAACTCTTGAAGACAATACTTTTTGAGAGGTCTTATCAAAATGTGGGATTATCTATTTATTTATTATTACACATGACAAGAAATATACACAATTTGCGAAAAAACAACAGGTAATTTAATGTGGACATACAATTTTAATGGATCTGGGTTTGTTACCTTTCATTTGTTGTATCCCCAATAAACTAGGCTTTTGCCTGTATCTCACTGAAGATATTTAGCATGAAAAAATAAATCGATACTTCTTTCCGATTTTTGATTACACAAAAACAAAACCCCGTTGCACGCTCTCATCAACCTGACAAACAGTGACACTCAACTACAACTGGAAACATCTTGCGAAATTCAACTCCTCACACACCATCACTCTAGAAAGACCAAAAATATTCATCCCACAATATACCGCACACAATCATAAGAATAAAAATTAAAATTAAAACAAAAAAATACACAGAAACGCAAATACGAAAACCAAAATGAAAACAACAAGAAGAAACCCACACTCACGAGCTCACACAAATCGTTCCCACTCGTCATTCTAAATACGACAAACATACACTGTACTACACCTAAAGCTGACTGTGTTACTATCACACTTCGGAAGATCTACAAGTAATAAATAAATAAATATAGGTTTATTAATAGCAACACAGCATGTATGTTACATAATATGTACATTTAAATATACTTCAAGAACACATAAATTATAGAGAATACATTAAAGACAGAAGCTATCAAAAGGTCTGGGGTTATCTAATAACACCCCCCCGGCCAACATACACTCCACCAATGTAGGGCGAGCCCAGCCACGGGGACACCATATGTTTTTCAGCCCACACCCTTGCACATGTAGAATAAGAAGAAGAGAAAGAAAAAAAACACAGAAAATAAATAAATAGATGGCAGAAAAATAAACAAATTCACAAATACCGCCTCATATCAGTTCAAACAAACAAATAAAGGTTCCTTACACAATATATACTCGTACATATGTTATAACTGCAGAAAATACATTCAAGAGAGAAGACATTAAAAGGTCCGGGCTCATCCCACAAACATTCCCTCGGCCGAGATACACCACACTGATGTAGGGCGAGCCCGCAAGGACATCGGGGGGCTTTCAGCCCACACCCCCGCATATCTAGATTAAGAAAAGAAACAAAATGTATGGCAGAAAAGACAATAAAAGGTAAACCCACATAGACCACCTCAGGTTAACTGTCAGCAAGAACGAAAAAAAGAAAAGCCTCAAAGGAGTCCAAATTTTATAAAAGTAAAATGACTGATAACCTTTCACACGGAAATTTAGTGCGTTACCGCACGATCGTGCGGACGTCTATTATTTGATTGTTACGGAGAAACAGCTGGATTTTCTCTTCAAAAATTTGTCTAAGATTTATTTTTAACCTGAGAAAGTCCGATCAGATCACTTCATACCAGAAGGAGCTGAACTATTGTAGTTGAACGTGAGAAATAAACGCAAGATACACATATTGTCTCTATTGTATTATCTCATCAACTGCCCCGCCGCACCCTCTTATCTCGCAGAAAATATTCAGCGTCTTTTCGATGATGGACTTGCGCTACGCTCAGAGATTGATTTTAACTTACCCAGTTCACCGCTCTTCTTTTTTTTACGTTGTCTTTTACTGTCCATGCAGTGAGTCTATGGAATCAGTTGCAAACCAATTTTAGACTCGCTCTGTATTTAGCATGCTTTAACAAGCGACTGCAGTTTGTGTTTGACAGGCAAGTATTTACAGCGCATTATGGCACGTTTGAAAAAAAAGGACAATGTTTTGCGTCCAAAGAAGGGATTGTGGCGGTCGTCGCACACTCGGAACACTGTGGGCGTTCATACACACGGTCAATGACCGATGAAGTGACCTTTGCATTCCTCGACAAATCTAAATAAACAAGTCCAAAGTTCACACGCCGGCCATTCAACCCATAGCCCGAAGCGGACCGCATTCCATACTAGAGCGAGAACGCACCACGCTGTCTCGCCAGTTCCGTAAATAAATTGTCACATACATACGACATTAATCGTTTTGCTAATGCAGTAACGAGACGAAGGATATCTTGCTCGCATTCCCGCACACACGCGGAAATAGTATAAATACCTTCGTTTACTAATAAAAACTCTTCTTCCGTATTGCGATTCAAAACGTGTTTTATTTATCAAAAAATCATCACCATCTCTTCCCTTAAGGACTAGCTCCTAAAGGATCAAGGCAAAATTGCTGAAAGAGCTAAATGCTATCCCAAAAAGTTCGTTCCACAAATGTGTTGCGGATTAGAAAAAACGTTGGCAAAAGCGTATTTTATCCTGTCGGGACTGATTTGAAGGGCAAAATATTAATATTAATACTTTAATAAATACTTTTTGATAAATTAAACATTCTCGTTGTTTTTCTATCAAACCTTGTCTATAGTTTTTTAGGAACTGTGTTACTTAAAGGAGAGATGATGATGATGGTTTGTTGATAAATAAAACTTGTTTAGATCGCAACGCGGAAAGAGAAATTTAATTGATAGACGTAGGTATTTATACTATTCTTGAATGTGTACGGGAATGCGCGCACGATATACCACCGTCTCGTTTCAGCATCCACAATACGATTCTTGTCATATGTAGGTATCATTCTGTTTTGGGAACTGGCGCGACAGATGTGTTGCCTTCTCGCTCTAACATGGAATGCGCTCCACGCCTGATAGTGAGTTGAATGACCGGCGTGTGGACCTTGCACTTGTTTGTTTCAAATTGTTAAGGTATGCAAAGGTCGTTTCGCCGGTCATTGACCGCGCATACGAACGCCACAGTTTCAACTACACCATAATCTTAACAACCACATAAAAAACATGCTTTAATTAACACGACACATATTAACCTTTTCCTCCCTGTTCTAAAAAAATTCGCGCGTTCCGGTGCTGTGTATTCAATACACATCAATATGTTACACATGTAAAAATGAGCGATTTAAAATCGGAAAATTTAGAATATTCATAGCCAATCGCTTAAATTAATTAAATTTGAAGTCAAAAGTGATGATAATTAAAATTTAATTGCTGAAAACATGAAAACAACATTGACCCAAGTTCACAAAACGGGCGAAGAGACCACCTCAAATGGATGCCCCAGAGCTACTGAGAACTGAGACGGGACTCGGTCTCGGACTGTTATACCTCGAAGGAAGAAACACAATTGCGAACTGAGATTATATTTCTTGCGTTCCCATATACCGAAGTAGAGGGAGAGTGAGACGTGAATAGCGTCGCTTCCTCACCCATAGTGGTTTTTTAGAATGAATATATCTACGTCACATACTGGCACACGTTTGATTGTATTGGTGAATTTATTCCCGATTTTCACAAAATATCTCTGATGTGGCCGATAAGTGCTAATTATTATTAATATTATTTTTTGATTCAATGCGTAAATGTATTACGGAGGAATACCTAAAATCTGAACCCAGTATTTACTATATTTATAGAGATATTAAAGTTTTTTAGAAGCAATGTGTACTAGTTACACATCACAGGGAGGGAAGGGTTAATAAATACACAGTTTCAGGACGATCTCAATTACTTTTTTCTTTCATACTCCAAATTTCAATCAATCAAACTTATGTCTTGTAATACCAAGATTCATTTTTTTCCATTGAGTTTTAATAAATGTTTATTACATACATACATACATACCATCACGTCATTTCCCTGTCGGGGTAGGCAGAGATGACAAAGCGCCAGACTTTCACAAACACACATCCACGAGACTAACGAATCTGATCTAAAAAGTTTCGAGGCATTTTTAAGCAGCCGCTGTCCCTAGTTACGAGTCTTAGCGACTGGAAATAATATCTAAGATACGAAAATGCCTTTAGATATTGAACTTCTTCGCTCTAGTGGCATCGGATGAGTACATACAGACATCCGGGTCGCCGCCACACGGCTATACCCTGCCGCTATCTCCTATTCTGTCATGCCACCCTATTCTGTCACCCTAGCCCATCCCTTGTCGCCACCTACCACCCTCACCTCCTCCCAAGCACACGATCCGACGGGACTCGCAGACGGGAACGAGCGGGATGCTTTCTGGTACCGACTTTCGAAAATATCCGCAGCATAAACCGACTTTACTTCTTGCATAGGTATCCTGTATTGCTCCAGGATTTTTTGGGGATATTATCCACATTTTTGACTTACCATTGGTTTCTACTATAATACTACATAAATAAATTCTACTTCTAAAGCGTAGATGAAATACCAAAATCACTTAAGATGTTTCACGTCCTTCTTTCTTCTCGTATGAGTATGTATGTTATAGTTCGGAAATTCTAGGATGAGTCCTGTGACAGCTCACAAATTTGCCCCAATAAAACCTTATGCAATGTATTTACCTAAATAACTTGCTATTTATTAGAAGTGAGGCTTATATTAAAGTTGATAATATAATAAAAAATACTGAACATCGTTACAAGGTTGTATTGGGGCAAATTTGTGAGCTGTCACAGGACTCATCCTAAAATTTCCGAACTATACATATAATTCTGAAAAAAAAAACTCATTTAAATTTTGAGTTTTTTTCTTACACACATATATAAATACCATCACGCCATGTCCCTGTCGGGGTAGGCAGATATAATAGAATGCTAGATTTTCCTATAACGACACACATCCTTCGTCTCTTCTACATTCATAAATCTTCACATACACCTACGATTTCGCAGACTTTTTACGTTTTCTTCTTTCACAATGTCACTCACTTGATTTTGACCAGATCTGGTGAGGAATGTAACCTAAAACTCGCTTTAAGAATATAGTAGTAACAAATAATAAGAAAAAAGTGTGAAAGGAAAAGTAAATGAGATGTATGGGTTAATAATGAAAGATTGGAGTAAGTTGAATTCTGCTATTTTCTCAGATGTGGGACGAGTTACGAGAGATATTAATCGACGTGTGCAATAGGAAACAAAGTCAATTAGAGAACTGAAATATTTATTCTCGAACCAGACCGTATGAAATATAATATCCTTAACTATCCCGCCACCCCTCTTATCTCGCCGAAAATTTTCAGCGTCTTTCCAATCATTGATTAGAGCTACGCTCAAACAGAGATTGTCTATTGGCCTTTCCAGTTCACCGCTCCTCTTTCTTTACGTCGTCCTTTACTGTCCATGCAGGGAGACTCTGGAATCAATTACAAACCAATATAAGACAAGCTCCGTCCTTGGCATGCTTTAAGAAGCGTCTGAAAAACTCTTAATTTCTAGTCAGTAAAATAACGTGTTTCATTCCTGATTTTTCTTTTCCTTTCCTCTCCACCATCCCTTCCTTTCCTTTTGATTGATGATATCTCACTTTATATGAAAAATAATGTTCGGGTGATTGTCCGTCTTTGTGGGATTCGTGGGCATATGCTCACGTATATGTTTATGGATTTCGTGGAGATGGACAGTCATTTGAATGATTTATGCGACCACGTAACTTGCTTCATTTACTTTTGTCTGGTTGGTTGGAAGAGATTGCCGCCTGGCAATAAGCCCGCCAGATTGTATTTGCAATAAAAGTGTGAAGTTAATAAATAAATAAATAAAACTGCAAGAAAAATATGCTTAGATACATTAAAAAAATACTCGTAGAATGCTCATTAAAAAAACATGAAATTGCAATAAACAGTTTTTCTATCGAGAAATACCGGAAAAGACCCGCCTGAACTGAATAATATCTACGTTACAATTTTATAAAGCGCCTTTAACCTTTCCCTTCCTGTGCTAAAACATCCGAGCGTTCCGGTGCTGTGTATTCAATACACATGTAAAAATGAGCGATTTAAAATCGGAAAAATAAGAATATCATCGCCATTCGCTTAAATTAATTAAATTTGAAGTCGAAAGTGATAATAATTTAAATTTAATTGCTGAAAACATGAAAAAAACATCGGCCGACGTTCACAAAACGGGCGAAGAAACCACCTCAAATGGATGCCCGAGAGTTACTGAAACGAGATAAACGAGCGGACTGAGATTCTATTTCTTGCGTTCCCATGTACCGAAGTAGACTGAGAGTGAGACGTGAATATCTTCGCTTCCTCGCCCATAGCGGTTTCTTAGAATGAATATACCTACGTCACACACTGGCACACGTTTGATTGTATTAGTGAATTTATTCCCGATTTTCACAAAATATCTCTGATGTGGCCGATAAGTGCTAATTATTATTAATATTATTTTTTCATTCAATGCTTAAATGTATTACGGAGGAATACCTAAAATCTGAACCCAGTATTTATTATATTTATAGAGATATTAAAGTTTTTAGACGCAATGTGTACTAGTTACACATCACCGGGGAGGAAGGGTTAAGAAAGCAGACTCCTCAAGGGCGAAAATACCCACCGAACTAGTTATGAAGGTTTGGGTACCTTGTTGCTTACTCACGATTAATGAATTGTATACAAAATGCAACTGTTGTTATCAAATTGATTATGACACATTTTAACGTGAAAGGTTCTAGCAGGAGTATGGACACCAATTTGAGCCAATTATGTTCGCAAGCTTCGTCATGGATATACTCCCAAGTGTTTCTTATTTTTTCTCTTCTGGTTATGTCAATCGTGTCTCTCACCATTATCTGCTGCGTTACTTTGAGTTCGGTCATACCCATATACTAATCTAAATTTACCTTTACTAACTAGCACACTTAAAATATATACATAAGATTTATCAAACGTTTTGTCGTTGTGTTTATAGATTTACAAACTATTTGAAGGTCCAATTATTGATAACCGGTCTATAAATATGAGCGATCACAGAAAACTTGATAAAAAGATGATGTAAAAAATAACTCGCTTACATTTTTTTAAAGAGCCGTGCGTCGTTTCATTCATTACACACATTAGTTGCAACCCGTGAAATATTCACGGAAGTAAAATAAATTCTACATTTTTTAAATAATGCTTTTGTCTGCATTAAAAAAAAGAGCATAAGATAAATAAACACAAGTAATTATAAGGTTCAATATAATAGGAAATAAATGAATAATTTAATGAATTACAATTAAAAATAAATTCGCATCGTCCCCTTTTAAACCGGTTCAAAAATTGTTAGCTATGTATTTATAATTCGTTCAGTATAGTTTCGATCTGTTCATTTATCACGGACCCACCGAGATTCAAATTTCGAATTACTTTCGGAGAGAATCGAAGTATTCCTCTCTCGCTTTCTTGTATTCAAAATTCAATTCTCGTATTCTTTCTTTGGCGACAACCGTCATACGGGGTTTTGTCTATTTATATTATGATACCATTCTGCCATTTTCCTGTCTGGGTAGGCAAAGAGGACATGGCGCTAGACTTTCCAATCTTGACACACATCCTTCGCCTCTTTTAAATATATACTCCTTCTCATCTAACTTCTACTATTTCTCTGACTATCTTAATTTCCTTCTTCATCCACACTGTTTCATATTTTTCTACTACGTCGTTTCCCCAATTTGCACTGTATATTTGTTTTGTTACTCTTCTTCATCTTACTCAACACACCACCCTTAAGTATACAGTCATCCCTAATAATTCCATTCGATATTCTGTTATAACATACGTTGTCACCCCCTATGTATTCTTCCCTTAGCACATATTTTTACATAATTTATTCGGCTTCCTTCAGTTTTTTACCAACACCACGTTTCACTCTATCAAAGTTGGTAGGTACTAAAATACTTTTGTAAACTATCATTGTAACAGATTTTGATAATGATTTTGATACTATAAGTGGAAAAGTCCCTCTGATAACAGATTTTGATACTATAAGTGGGTCTCTCGAAGAAAGACAGTATTCGTTGGACGCGGTAAAGATATGGCTTTTAGTAAATAACATCTGTCTCGCAAAGGACAACCGAAAAATACATGGTCTATAGTAAAATATCAACTATAGCAACTAATAGAGTTAAAACCTCTTTTGCCCAAAGGCAATATGCTTATTTGGCTCCCATTACATACAATGGCGTGCCGACTTCATTAAAGGTAAAGGTAGGAAAACCATTTAGACAGTCGATCGGAGCGTGGTTGTTATTGCGACAGGATTTTGAGTACTTGGGCTTTCAGGATTAATGATGAGTGGAAAGGATTTATGTGAGCTCGTGAGTGTGGGTTTCTTCTTGTTGTTTTAATTTTGGTTGTTTTTGTATTTGTGTTTCTGTGTATTTTTTTTGTTTTAATTTTAATTTTTATTCTTATGGTTGTATGCGGTATATTGTGGGATGAATATTTTTGGTCTTTCTGGAATGATGATGTGTGAGGGGTTGTATTTCGCAAGATGTTTCCAGTTGTAGTTGAGTGTCACTGTTTGTCAGGTTGATGAGAGCGTGCAACGGGGTTTTATTTTTTCATGCTAAATATCCTCAGTGAGATACAGGCAAAAGCCTAGTTTACTGGGGATACGACAAATGAAAGGCAACAAACCCATATCCATTAAAATTGTATGTCCAAATCAAATTACCTGTTGTTTTTTCGCAAATTGTGTATATTTCTTGTCATGTGTAATAATAAATAAAAATAAATAAATAGTTTCATCATTCAAACCACACTTGCAGCCGGGATTATTCACAATACCCATTCTGTAAAGGTGATTAGCCAACACGCAGTGGCCCGTCCGCAAATGGCATATGACTGACACTTCTATCTTGTTCATTCTTTTTAATATCAAACCATGATTTCAAAGGTAGTGTGATGGTATTTATTTATGTATGTAAGTTTTATAAAAAGCCTCCGCATGAATTTGTCTTCATTTCGGTAAATTTTTGTACATTAATTTGAATTTTTCGTTGATGTTTTAATTTTTTTTCTTTTCGTTTTTAACATATCGTTGACTGACTCTAATGATATCCATTTATCATACTTCCAAACGTTCACTCTCGTTCTATTTAAAAAAACAGCCTTACTTATTAAGCATGCAAAAGAAGAACGCTTCGGTGAATTAGGGATTTTTTTTATTCTTCTGAAAAAAATATCTTAAAATGTTCTGTAATTTTATACGAATTTAAAAACTCCAATACCCACAATATTCAATATTTTTCCCGCTTCCAATTTTAGATATATTTCTCGGGGAAAGCAGAGAGGAGCGAGTGAGCGAGCGAGTGAGTGAGTGGAGTGCTCGAACATTGCGTGTAACGGCGGCGCTCGGGGCATTATGTGCAGAGGGGGCTGTCAAGTGGCTGCCTGGGAGCGCAGAAGGTGGTAGGAGGTTACCGAACACGAGACGGTGGCATCACGCTGACATCGCTATTATATCATACTTCCACGCGAAACACGAACGTTCACAGATGAGTAAAATTATAGAACCGCATAAAAAGGGTCAAGCTATTTTCATTAACATTTTTTAATGTACATATTTTAGAGATAAACTTTTTTACTAACGTATTTTCTTATGCAAGTGTATAATATTTATGGCGTCTGGATTATTTCCCACAGGCGAGGCTAGGCGTGAGTTGCGAGAGTACCGAGACGCGCGCCCACCACCTCCTCTCCCATTCTGCCGCTCTGGTAACGAGCGGATCGCGAAACACCTCGTGTGCAAACTCATTTAGCGTCCCGTTCCCGATTTCCTCCCCTGCCTGCTACTTTCTCTCAGCGGAAGGCGCGATGGATGGAAGGAATTTCACATAATTTCGTGCTTTCTCTCCCTTTTGATTCCGTCGTTGTAATGGCACCTGACGCCAGTAAATAAATATATTCTACTCGTTAATAAATGGGCAAATAAACTAACACTCTTCATTCACTGAAGAATAAATCAAGATCACCAAAACGATAGATACCAAAAACAAAATAAGTGACTGACATCTGAGATGGTTTAAACACGCGGAATGAATTAAAGAAATACTAAAAAAAATATACAATGCAAATTATGAGTCAAAGACGAGGTATAGTAAGTAAGATCAAGGAAAGTAGAGATGAAATATTAAGATAGTGAGGAAGGTGAAATCGTATGTATTGTATGAGAAGGTGTATCTATCTATGTGGAAGTGGCGAAATACGTGTATCGAGAAAAGAAAGTCTGGCACTCTGTGTAGTACATTACTCATGCACTATATAAAGAGGTTTATGTGTCCCCGATAAATATACTATAGCCGTGGAAGGAATTAGTTACCCTTTGTTCTACGAGTACATACCAATTTACAGACCGAATATCATAGTTAAACACTCAATCACGCATGGTGTAGAAATATTGAACCAACTGACTGACTGTGGATTTATATGTACATATTCTCGGCATTGTTTAGCAGTTTGAGTCGATAATCCTGGCTGATATTCTCTGCCTTGTGAATAAACTAACTACGTTAGTAGTTGCAGACCGTATTTGTGTAAAATAAGAAATCCGTGTTAAGTGGTAAATAAAAAAGTATATTACAAAAATTCCCCACTGTCCCTCAGGAATATCCAAAGTCTTCACTCAAGGAACAGCATGTCCCTTCTCCCAAATTATGTATGAACATTTTGGGTCGGAATCAGATTGTGTGCGTCACTTCTTGTTCTATGCATTTGACACGTATTATGTTTTTATTGCGTTATCAGAATGGTTCGAAATGTCGTTTATTCGCATTTTGCAATGCCGATGATGGTTTATGAAGACCCCGATATCCAAGAGCTGTGAGAACTTAAGTGATTATGAACGGAATTCGAGTGATGCCCCCCATTAATGCAAACCACCTGCTCACATTACTGCGTGACCGGTCTGTTTCTATAGCTCGTTACAAGTACCATCCTGTCCACTGGTCTGCAAATAAATTCCTACATCAGCCCTATTATCGATCCATATGTAGCGAGTAACTCAGATTGTCGGTTTGGACCATAGTTTTTCTAACGGTCGATCGTGAGTTCGAGATACATACGATTTCCCTGTCGTGGTAGACATCGAGGCCAGAGCGACAGACTTGTTTATCTCGAAGTACATCATTCGCCGCTTCTCCATCCATACACTTTCTTATAAAACGCGTACGATTTCTCTGTTTTTCTACATTTCATTTCCTTTGTCTTCCTCAGTCCCAACTTCTATTCACATTTATTCAATGTATTTTTTTTTTGTTAGTTTTTCTTAATTCATTCGTTCTACAAACACAAAGGCCACGGCCACACAGGTAGGAGCCTCGCTTGGTGCTTAGAGCTACGCTGCGAGTTATGCGACATATCCTAGTGAACCAACGCACCGCATACTATCGCAATGGCCACACTGCACGCTTCGCGCCAAGCAACATGATGATTAGTCACCTAGTGAATCTCTTAGGTCGAGGTCACACCAAAGTGCTTCGTTAGGTGCTAAGCTAGGTTTTACGTGACTCATATACTAGTTGACTTCATGCCTGGCCACACCAAAGTGCTACGCACAAATTCATTTGACAGTTGGAAGCGGTTGTGTCAACACACGATGTCACTCTCAAAACTAACCAATTTCATTACAACTTACCATCTTTATTTACTTTCTGTGCAACTTCACTCCAAAGTAATTTTATTACAGGTACATTTTTGTATAATTTGCTCGATAGGCTCCACAAAGGCTCCCTTTTATACACAGCTGTCATTAAAACTTCCGCCATCTTGTAAATTAACCAACACGTCTGTTCGCTAGGAGATTCACTCGATGACTAATCGTCATGCAAAGTGGCGTGCAGTGTGGCCACTGATAGTATAATATGTTGGTTCGGTACGTTGGTTCGCTAGGATATGTCGCCTAACTCGCAACATAGCTCTAAGCATCAAGCGAGGCTCCTACCTGTGTGGCCGAGACCTTAGCGAACAGACGTGTTGGTTAATTTTATTGTGTCACCGTGATTTTATAGTACAAGGTGGCAGAAGTTTTAATAACAGCTGTGTATAAAAGGGAGCCTTTGTGGAACCCATCGAGCAAATTATACAAAAATGTACCTGTAATAAAATCACTTTGGAATGAAGTTGCACAGGAAGTAAATAAAGATAATGTAAGTTGTAATAAAATTGGTTAGTTTTGAGAGTGGCATCGTTTGTTGACTCAACCGCTCCCAAATGTCAAATGAATTTGTGGGAAGTACTTGGTGTGGTCAAGCATGAAGTCACCTAGTATATTAGTCACGTAACACCTAGCTTAGTGCCTAACGAAGCACTTTGGTGTGGCCTCGGCCAAACCATTTCAGAGTGCTCTTCTTCGCCTTACTCAACACATCGGCCTTAATTTCACATTCATTCCTAATCACTTCGTTCCGTTTTCTGCCATATATTGTCACCCGATGTATTCTTCTAAGCGCACGCATTTGTATAATTTTTATTCGGCTCCTTGCAGTCTTTCCACGTTCACGATTCACTTCCATACATCTAATACTAAGTTGGTACTTAACTATAGTACCCGGCGGCAAGTACTCGTAATACACATCGGGCTTAAGAAAGAGACTGTCGCACGATGCGCTAACTGTCCGTGCGACAGAGACGACGCTTTACAAAACGACAATCTCTTTCTTCAGCCCGATGTGTATTACTTACCGCCGGGTACTGTACTGTTGTGCCCTATCCTATTAGTAGAAGCTGCCCAGTTCGCTTTTGAAGCTGCCAGGTTCGCTTTCGCTTCATGTCGTACGATATCCCTCGTATTTCTTCCATCATCTGAGAAAATACTACCTAAAAAGCAGAATTTATAATCTCGCTCAATTTTTAATTTCTCACTCATATATCGCATTTACTTTTCTTTCACCGTGACTTTGGTTTTCGCAACATTGGTGTATACGCGTATGATAAACGTTGTTCATATTTTTTGTTGTTCATTTTGATTTTTTTGCTGTTCATTTTTTGTTGTTGTTCAGTTGTTCATTTTCAAACGTTGTCGAGTATGATAAGAGTTGTTAATTTTTTTATCTTTCAGAATTTCATTCATTTGAATATGCCACTTTTTTCAGTTATTCCAAACTTTTCCTACCCTTTTGTACAATAAAGTTAGGTTATTTTTGTAACTCTTTAATCATTCATTCTTTACGTGGCTTAATCATATTAATGCTCCTTTCTTCATCTACAACTCTACATCTTTATTCACCACGTTTTCTTACTTCATTCTTTATTTTGTAATGCATTATTTTTTCACTCATTGTCTATCTCAATATGTTGAAAACGCAAATAGTAACACCACTTTGGAGTTTGTTGAAGATTTGTCAATAATTTATGGACCTATTTTTTTTGAACAGCCAATCTCCTTGACATTATGAACGAATCGAGTTCCCATCCAGTGTTATCGTGTTCTTGCAGTTAGTTACACCCACACTTCAAGAGTGCCTCAGGGTTATATTATGAAATTAATTTTGCACAAAAGCAATCCATTTGATCCACGTATATCATAACTTCGTTTACCTGCTGCGATAGGCAGATATGACAGAGCGCCAGACATCCATATATCACATACATCCCCATGGTGTTTTCTTCGTTCTTTTGTCTTCCAAAACATAATTCCCTTGATTCAGCCACACTTTCCTTGGTTTTTGTCTACTTCGCCTTCCATTCAAATTTGTATTGTATAGTTGTTTTGTCAGTCTTTTGTCCTTTATTCGTTTTACATGCGCAAACCATTTCAGAGTTATCTTCTTCATCTTACCCAACACATCAGCTTTAAGTTCACATTCATACCTAATTACTTCATTCCGTATTTTGTAATAAATTGTTGCCTGGAGTATTCTACTAAGTGCACGTATTTCTATAGCATTTAGTTGGCTTTGTTCAGTCTTTTTTTCTCGTCCACGGTTCACTCCCTTAGATCAAAGTTGTTACTAAATTATTGCTGTGGACTATCATGTTGGCAGATTTCTTAGCAGTGCTCCACTGACTTTGTTTCCTATCACTACACGCTGTGCGATATTTCTCCTAGCTTTTCCATTATCTGATAAAATACTACATACGTAAGTTGCAGAATGCTTCAACTTACTCTAATATTTCGTTACTCACCCATATATCGCTTTTCCTTTCGTTATTCACCCATATATCGCTTTACCTTTCGTTACTCACCTATATATCGCTTTACCTTTCGTTACTCACCCATATATCGCTTTACCTTTCGTTACTCACCCATATATCACTTTACCTTTCGTTACTCACCCATATATCGATTTACCTTTCGTTACTCACCAATATATCTCTTTACCTTTCGTTACTCACCCATATATCTCTTTACCTTTCGTTACTCACCCATATATCGATTTACCTTTCGTTACTCACCCATATATCGCTTTTCCTTTCGTTACTCACCCATATATCGCTTTACCTTTCGTTACTCAACCATATATCGCTTTACTTTTCGTTACTCACCCATATATCGCTTTACCTTTCGTTACTTACCCATATATCGCTTTGCCTTTCGTTACTCACCCATATATCGCTTTACCTTTCGTTACTCACCCATATATCGCTTTACCTTTCGTTACTCACCCATATATCGCTTTACCTTTCGTTACTCACCCATATATCGCTTTACCTTTCGTTACTCACCCATATATCGCTTTACCTTTCGTTACTCACCCATATATCGCTTTACCTTTCGTTACTCACCCATATATCGCTTTACCTTTCGTTACTCACCCATATATCGCTTTACCTTTCGTTACTCACCCATATATCGCTTTACCTTTCGTTACTCACCCATATATCGCTTTACCTTTCGTTACTCACCCATATATCGCTTTACCTTTCGTTACTCACCCATATATCGCTTTACCTTTCGTTACTCACCCATATATCGCTTTACCTTTCGTTACTCACCTATATATCGCTTTACCTTTCGTTACTCACCCATATATCGCTTTACCTTTCGTTACTCACTCATATATCGCTTTACCTTTCGTTACTCACCCATATATCGCTTTACATTTTCATTTCATATTTTTCTATCATCATGAATTCGGATTTAATAACATGCGTTTTCAAATATTTCTCTTTATATTAATTTAATCCCTTGTCTTAAAGTACGATTTTCGAGCATTTCAAACAAATTCTGGAAACATTTAAAAGAACTCTCGAAACTAAAACGACAGGGTAATCTAGATTGCATAAATTCAATGGAGGTTCAATGTAGAAACCATGTTCAAGTGATACAGACCGTCGCAATATACACTTAAAAGAATAATGAAGAGGGGTGGGTGTTACGTGCAACTCTGCCTAACTCCGATTTTGACCCCAAAGCGCTTATACGAGAGCCGTCAACGGCCAACTTGAGAATTCATATGTTTGTATATCTTCAAATACGCATGAGTGGAAAACTGCCCTACGTTATATATTTATAAATATTATTAACTTGTTTCATTTCAGTAATCATAAAGTCGACTTCCGTGACATAGTTTAGTCTGGTTTTCATTTGAAGCTTTTTGGTTGGTTGGTAGGTATTGGAAAGAGGAGAGGTCACGGGGGATTTAAATTTACACATCGCCCAGTGATACCGCGATGTAATTAAAACTACCATCGAGAGGAAGGGAAGATGCAAACTCAGCAGACACACATGACACGCATGGCAACTAATGAAATGTTCACCATCCCTAGAGTTAAAACCTATTTTGCCCAAAGGCAATATGCTTATTTGGCTCCCATTACATACAATGGCGTGCCGACTTCAATAAAGGTAAAGGTAGGAAAACCATTTAGACAGTCGATCGGAGCGTGGTTGTTATTGCGACAGGATTTTGAGTACTTGGGCTTTCAGGATGAATGACGAGTGGAAGGGATTTATGTGAGATTTGTGATTGTGTGCGGTATGGTGTGGGATGAATATTTTTGGTCTTTCTGGAGTGATGATGTGTGAGGAGTTGAATTTCGCAAGATGTTTCCAGTTGTAGTTGAGTGTCACTGTTTGTCAGGTTGATGAGAGCGTGCAACGGGGTTTTGTTTCTGTGTAATCAAAAATCGGAAAGAAGTATCGATTTATTTTTTTCATGCTAAATATCCTCAATGAGATACAGGCAAAAGCCTAGTTTACTGGGGATACGACAAATGAAAGGCAACAAACCCAGATCCATTAAAATTGTATGTCCAAATCAAATTATCTGTTGTTTTTCTCAAATTGTATATATTTCTTGTCATGTGTAATAATAAATAAATATGTTGTTTATAGTTAAGGCATTAACGTTGTGGAGGTTTAAAGACATTGTAATTTATTTTTAACAAACACTGTTTATTCCACTTTTTTATGACGGTATAACCCTACCGGTTTCAAGGCTTTCACCTCATCTTCAGGGGAGCGCAAACAAGACGTCTTGTTTGCGCTCCCCTGAAGATGAGGTGAAAGCCTTGAAACCGGTAGGGTTATACCGTCATAAAAAAGTGGAATAAACAGTGTTTGTTAAAAATAAATTACAATAAATAAATAAATAAATTAATGAAATGTACTGTCTTATAACCATGTCTATCTTAACGCAGAGCAATAAGATATTTAATTCTACTGGACGAACTCTAGACTTGGTATTCACGAACTCGAGTACGTTTGTATCTCACTGCAAATTTCCTTAAATAGGCGAGGACTTGAACCATCCTGTTCTTGAGTTCGTTACAAGTTCGAGTAGTAATTGTGAGGAGGGAAAGTCCCCGAAAACTTCCATCACTCCCGGAAAATAGAAAAGGTGTTTTAATAGACGCGATTTTCACTCCTTACGTACCAATGCGCTTAATATAAATTAAGATTTAGTTTTTAATATTTCTGTTATAAATGAAGCAGGGGATTATTTCAACTGTCAACTTAATTCTTTGTTCGATTAATGCTTCCATGTGAAGCCTCATTTTCTACAAAGGTGGTGATATATGTAATAGTTTAATGCTTCCATGTGAAGCCTCATTTTCTACACAGGTGGTGATATATGTAATAGTTTAATCGTGGTATTGTGAGATAAATTAAACGTAAGGCCTCTTCTTAAAATATAAAGAAATTATGTTAAAATTCGCATTAAAATTATAAAGAACACTAAGACCTCGGCCACACAGGTATGAGCCTCGCTTGGTGTTTAGAGCTACGCTGCGAACTAGGCGATATATCCCAGCGAACCAGCGCACCGCATACTATCGCAATGACCACATTGCACGCTTCGCACCACGCTACATGACGATTAGTCACCTAGTTAGTATCCTAGCGAACAGACGTGTTGGTTAATTTTATTGTGTCACAATGTGATTTTACAAGATGGCGGAAGTTTTAATAACAGCTGTGTATAAAAGGGAACCTTTGTGTAACCCATCGAGCAAATTATACAAAAATATACCTGTAATAAAATCACTTTGGAATTAAGTTGCAGAGGAAGTAAATAAAGATGGTAAGTTGTAATGAATTTGGTTAGTTTTGAGAGTGGCATCATGTGTTGACTCAACATCACCTGACTGTCAAATGAATTTGTGCGTAGCACTTTGGTGTAGCCATGCATGGAGTCACCTAGTGTATGAGTCACGTAAAATCTAGCTTAGCGCCAAACGAAGCATTTTGGTGTGGTCTCGGCCATACAAGTAGGAGCCTCACTTGGTGCTTAGAGCTACGCTGCTAGCTAGGTGACATCCTAGTGAACCAACGCACCACATATTATCGCAGTGCCCACACTGCACACTTCGCGCCACTTTGCATGATGATTAGTCATCGAGTGAATCTCCTAGCGAACAGACGTGTTGGTTAATTTACAAGATGGCGGAAGTTTTAATGACGGCTGTGTATAAAAGGGAGCCTTTGTGAAGCCCATCGAGCAAATTATACAAAAATGTACCTGTAATAAAATCACTTTGGAATGAAGTTGCACAGAAAGTAAATAAAGATGGTAAGTTGTAATGAAATTGGTTAGTTTTGAGAGTGGCATCATTTGTTGACTCAACCGCTTCCAAATGTCAAATGAATTTGTGCGAAGCACTTTGGTGTAGCCAAGCATTAAGTCAACTAGTCTATTAGTCACGTAGCACCTAGCGAAGCACTTTGTTGTGGCCTTAGCCTAAGGCAGCTGGAACCGATGGTATATCTACATTCTTCATAAAATGATGCAGTAAAAAATTGTCCGCTCCCCTTGCCTACATTTTCAACCTAGTCTTTTAAGTTTGTACAGATTCCTAATGGAATGTACAGCATAAAAAAGTTCGAATCAATCTGGACATATTGAGGGTGTGGGCGGAAAATTACATTAATTGACCCTTCGGGTTTTGAACAAGTTAAGTACACAAGGAACGCGCGGATTGTTATCATATGTGTTCGCAGTAAAACACTGGCAAATATTTAGCACATATGAATATTTTGACCAGATTAATTCGTTTGCTTGACTTAGACCTATGTTTTGTGGTCTGGTGCCATCGGGAATGGAACCAGAACAGGTAAAATGTGGGTTGGGTCTAACATAAACTATCGCCAACTTACTCGTATGGAGGTGAAACGTGGACGTGGAAAAAAAGAAAGGAGCCGAATAAACGCTGTGATGGGTGACAATTTGTGACAGAATAAGGGAATGAAATTATAAGGGATGAATGTGAACTTAAGGCTGATGTGTTGAGTAAGTTGAAGAAGATAACTCGGAGATTGTGTAGACATGTATGTTAGGATGAATTAATGAATAAAGACTAAAAAAACAAATATTCAGTGCGAATTGGGGGAAAGGTGTGGTAGCGAAAGATCAATGAAAGTGTGGATGGACCAAGTGAGTGATATTTTGAAAGAAGGGAATGTAGAAAGTCAGAGAAATCGTAGAAGTTAAATGGGAAGATGTATGAATTTAAAAGAGGTGAAGTGATTGGGGATGAATTTAAACGTAATGTTTGTGTGTTAAAAGATAAAAAAAAATTAAACCCGTGGAACGAATGAGTGAAGAAACAATAATGCATTGCAAATCTAAGTTGAAGGAATGGTAGAAGAGGATCAAGGAAAGTATGGTTGGAATAAGTTAATGATATTTTGAAAGAACGAAATGTGAGAAGTAAGATAAATTGTAGGAGTTGTGTGGACGTGAGAGAGGTGAAATATGTGTGTCGACACAGGAAAATCTAGCTTTCTATCATCTCTGCTCTAACAAGGAAATGGCGTGATGGTGTGTATTGTATAATTCAGTCTGATAATCGTTTACAGATATATTCTTAAAATTGATATCAGTACCTTGTAGAGTTAGCATGCAAGGTTAGGTTCCCCCTGCGTAGGCATATAGATAGGTTGTTATTCTCTACTAGACGTCAAGACAAGAGTGTGATGGATTGGAAAGCTGCGCCGGCAAGTTCCCAGGGGAGCAGGAGGCAGGGAGAGGTGCAGTGGCTATTATCAGACGGCAGAGTGAGCAGATTGACAGCGCCGGACCGGTCTGACGGGATGTACTCGTACTAGAACCGGTCAGATAGCGAACCTAGACCCGCATAACACTGCACCGGCCCGTCGGCGAATTGGATGCGACATTCGCTAAACTTGGACGGGGTTCAATACTCCTCGGCTGCAATAATTGACCAGAGAAATTGCCTTGCAAGTCTGAATAGTTCTTTCTGCTCATCAACGTTTACTGGTAACAGTCGTTCCAACAGGGGCAAAAAATATTTTATTGCAAAAATAAAATACGTCTTGTACATGCCATATACAAATTTCTAACGGGAAAAACCCTTTGTTGATTGAAAAACTTTTGTTTAATGTATTGGACAATTATTTACGCCATCGTGAATTGAAGTGTGTTTTCGGTGCCTTGTTCACAAACCGAGATATTAAAGTATCATCGCTTGCACGCGGGATGATCTTGTTGAATGAATTATCTGATATTTGATATCTTCCACATTTCGGTCAATACATTGAGGATTAAACTCTTTAATAAACTTTGTAGGCATAACAGTCACTTCACAAGGAAGCATGAGTTCCTGTTGTCATTATGCAATATAAACACTTTTAACTTTATTATTTATATGCAGTTAAGGCATTAACATTATGGAGGTTTAAATACATGTGATTTGTTATACTAAACACGGTTTATTCCACTTTTATGTAACGGTATAACCCTACCGGTTTCAAGGTTTTCACCTCATCATCAGGGGAGTGTAAATCGGTAGGGTTATACCGTTTCATAAATTAGAATAAACAGTGTTCGATAAAACAAATTACAATGACTTTTAACTAGTTACATTATTTTCTTGTTAAAATAAATTTGTTTGATATAATAATGTTGTTTCTAGCCATTTTTATTCCGTCTTCTAGTTTCATTATTTATAGATTTACTGTCCACTTCGACCATTAATATTTTTACAAAAAAATACATCTTCCCGCCATTTTCCTATCGGGGTAGATAGAGAGGATGTATCTCCAAATTTTACTATTATGACCAACGGCTTTGACCTCTTTCTCATGCATACACCTTCTCACACAACTCTTACGACTTTCTATGTTTGCTTTTTTTTTTTTAAATATTATTCACTTGATAAAACCATACTTTTCTTGATCTTCCTCTATCACGCCTTTCACTCCCATTTGCGCTAGATATTTATGAAAATATTTGAGTCAGGTGGGGTAGCAGCAGCTAGCAAGCATACCATGAAAATATTTGAGTCAGGTGGGGTAGCAGCAGCTAACAAGCATACCATGAAAATATTTGAGTCAGGTGGGGTAGCAACAGCTAGCAATCATACCAAGAAAATATTTGAGTCAGGTGGGTTAGCAGCCTAATAAATAATAAATAGCATGTAAAAAATAAGAATAAATTAATAAAAAATATATATATTTAATTTTATTAGTGCATACCGCGTTGCCGCGGTCTTCAGGTAAAAAATTTAACCAGGGCACCATAAAAACGAAACAGATAATTTGTGAAGTTTTATGTTTTAAGTTGTATTCGTAGTAATTGTTGAAATCTGTTTGCTTCTCACATTAATAAATATTGTGTTAAACTTGCGTGTATTATTATTGACTGACTGGTTTAGTGCTATGGGGTAATCTCTTCCAATCAACTAGAATTATGTATAAAGGCTTAAAGTAAAAATAACAGACTGGAAACTTTAAAAAAAAGTGTTACGTCATTGTTGTTTTAAAAACGGGAATCGAAGTCGCAAAGCCCGGGTGGGCAAATAGGCGTCTTACCAAATATACCATGAAGGTAAAAATATATAATAAAAAAATATTAAAAATGTGAAAAGTTAATAATTGAAATGTTTTGACTGGTCCCTTAAGATGTCAACACGAACGAAAATTCTGAAAAATAAATAACGTGACCGCTAACAAGAGACAATTTGCCTTCTTTAAAAATTGTCTCGGGGTCTCGAAAACCCCAGCCCCATACGATTTATTATCCTACGTTAAAATTAAGTCACAATTCTCCAGTGCTAATGTCAGTGGAAGGCATGTGAGAGGAAGATCAAGGAAAGTGTAGTTGGATTAAGTTAATGATATTCTGAAAGAAGCAAACTTAGAAAGACAGAGATATCTTAGTGATTGTATGATAAGTTAATTGATGAAGATGAGACAAAGGATGTGTGTCAAGATAGAAAAGTGTGCCGTTCTGTCCTCTTTGTTTACTCTGACAGGGAAATTGCATGATGGTATGGACGTATGTAATACTTTGGACATCTGTCCAAACATTAGAAGTAACATAACCTGTGCCAATAGTCTGGAAAATAGTTCGATGCGCATGTTATTATTATTGTCACAGTTTAAATGTACAAAACTTTCACACATCATTCCAAAATAATTTGTTTATTGGCGTTTATTAGCTGCCTTTTATCATTTAAAAAACTATCGGTACATTCATACACACCATCACGACTATTCCCTGTCGGGTTAGGTAGATATGACAGAGCGCCAGACTTTCCTATATCGGCACACATCCTTTACTTCTTCTACATCCATACACCTTCATATATAACTCCTACGATTTCTTTTCCTTTTTACTTTTCTTTTTTTTTTAATATCATTCATTTGATACAAACACACTTTCCTTGCTCTTCCTGTACCATGCCTTCCACTCACATTTGCACTTTATATTTGTTTTGCTAGTCTTTCTTCATTCATTCTTTCCACGTGACCAAACCGTTTCAAAGTGTGTTTCTTCATTTTACTAAACACACTAGCCTTAATAAATCCACATTCATCCCTAATAACTTAATTAAGTATTCTGCCAATTTACTGGAAACTTTTAAATAGCGCCGTTTAGAGAGCAAACTCTCCTCAAGGGCGCTCTTACTTGGGATTCGAACCCACTATCATTAAACAAATCACTTTTGGGTCGAATCACATATAACACTTTCTTTATATACAGTACAACGTTGCAGGATTATTGCCATGTGACAACTTCCTTCAATCAACCAGATATATGCTTATGTGGCGTTAAATGAAACCCAGACTGAATTATTTTTTTCTTTAAAGAAATCTGGGTTCCACCAGAAACCGGACCCTCAACTTCCGCGTAGGAAGACAGTCTTACCAACTATGCTACGGAGGTCGCTAAACTCTCATATATTGCCACTTTACGTATTCTCTAATTCTTTTTTTGTCTTAAGTATAACCAAGCTTCTAAAATACTTTTTAATTTTTTATTATTTATTTACGAAAGAACAACAGGTAATTTAAATTGGACATACAATTTTAATGGATCTGGGTTTCTTGCCTTTCATTTGTCGTGACCCCAGTAAACTAGGCTTTTGCCTGCATCTCACTGAGGACATATAGCATGAAAAAATAAATTGATACTTCTTTCCGATTTTTAATTATATAAAACCCCGTTGCACATTCTCATCAACCTGACAAAATGGTGACACTCAATTACATATGTATACATCACGCGAATCAAACCCCTCACACTTCATCACTCCAGACAGACCATAACGTTCAGCTCACAATATACTGCACAAAATCATAAAAAATATATCACACACAAACCTTTGCTACAATAATTCATCTTGCAAGGTCAAGTACTCAAACTCCTGTCGCAATAATAACCACGCTCCGATCGACTGCCTAAATTGTTTTCCTCCTTTTGCCTTTATTGAATTCGGCACCCCATTGCATGTCATTGGAGCTAAATAGGCATATTGCCTTTGGGTAAAATATGTTTTAACTCTAGGGATAGTGAACATTTGATCAGTTGTCATGCGTGTCATGTGTCTCTGCTGAGTCTGCATCTTCCCTTCCTCTCGATGGTAGAGCCAGAGGATGGATTTGGCTATGTAAATTGGCTATGTTCAGGCCCCGATACTCCCTGAAAAGCTCCGCTGTGGGATACCGGGCAGGAAGTTTATACATTATTTTTATAATAATTTCTTGAGAAACCTGCAGTATGCGTTTTTGTGTTAAGGTGCATACTATTGTATTTTGAATACGTGAATAAAAAATGAAATAACTTACTGCGTGGCCAAAAAACATGCAATACGTCACATTTACACATACCCGTATATCATTTTTTAAATATTATGCCAATCGTTATTCCAATTCACAGACCAACTTCTGAAAAAGAAGCTGTTTATTTCAGCATTTTTTTGTATTCGTTCATACATGAATACATTTTACGAGTCCAGCGTTTTTTTTTGTTATTTTTGTTTCTTTTTATAACCACTTACGATTTCTGTTGTCCCAATAAATAAAATGAATAATCAAAATGTAATACGAATTAATCTATATATGATATATTTTATCTCTTTCAGTTCAGTTTCCAAATTTGCCTTATCAACGAGACAAAAAATATCTCGTAAATTACTTGAAAGTCGTTTCAAAGCATTCATAGCAGCTGATTCAAACGAGAATCATTTCACCTCTTTTAATGTTATGTTACCCTGATACTCAATGCGCGATGTAGCGAACCTTCCTCAACAGTGCGGATGAGCGCGCGCGCATTCTTGCATGCGCGGAACGCGATTCAAGTGACTGGAATGATTTCATGGTTAAAATTATTGTTTAAAAAATAATTTCATAAATTCAATTCGAAGGTATAAAAAACAAAAGTTTTTCTTAGTTATGCTAAGAAATAAACAACGTATGGAATGAATACATAATAAACGTTCTCATTTTTTTTGTATTTGTAGGTTAAGTGGTGCTCGTGCGAACTTAACTCGAGTGAGTGAGTGACATGGACGAGAGGATGCACTTGTAAAAAAATATTTAAATCAGAAATTTTGTGTGAATACATACTGGTTTACAGTTTTATCGATTAAAGAAATATCATGGGCTCAATAGTAAATTTATATCGATGTGAAAATAACGTTCAGTTTCTTTATTATTTTATTCATTAACAAACACGAAGTCAGTGTAATTGGGGGGATAAAGAAGACAAAAAGCATCTTAACAACTAACTACAGAATATTGTCAGCGCGATTGATTTGTTTTTGTACCCTCGATTCTACATGGACTCCTGATACATCGGAGCATCTTGCCTTCCTTTGGTGACGTAAATCGGCCTAGTTTTTTTATTTGTGTGGTTGACGCGACGGAGTTTGTTTGATGCCTCCGCCTGCCTATTGTTACTTTTAGGCTTAAATATAATAATTGAATAAATAATAATCATAATATTGAAAACAAAAATAAATAAATTTGTGCAGTTAGGTTAAATGGCCTTGACTGCAAAGGGTAAATGCGAATGTGACGACATATCACCACCGCCCGCACACAAAATGTTAGTTGGTTTGTCAAGAGTATCTGACTAGTAGGTAGAAAATACATATATACATACTGGTTAAATACGATGTTACGTCACACTCGCAGTCAGGTAGGTTTGTAGGTAGAGAGGTATTCATACAATTACTTGTTATGTGTTGGGTGTTTGTTAACATAAGTTGTGTCCGTTTTTTTTTCAATTTAAAAATTAGCACCAAAAGTAAAACAAAATGGTAAAAGTCATTCGAAGGAAAATTTTCTGCTCTACAAGATATTGTGTTTGCTTTTACGTTACATATATTATGTTATTTGATTACAAGCCTTCAAAATGGAATGTCAAGTAGACGAAAGTGAGCATTTTCGATACCTCCATTATTGGACTTCGATGAGGACCGCTTAAACCATATTATTCATGAAGATCCCCTTCAAACCACCGTAGAATCGGCTGAGCAGATGAATTGTAGTCACATGACTGTATACCGCCATCTTAAATCAATGGGAAAAGTCCAGAAGTTCGGCGCTCGGGTTCCACATGTTTTGAGTGAAAACAACAAAAATCAACGTTCGACAATTTCTGCTGGTTTGCTCGCGCGTCATCGAGCTACGCATGGCCACAAGCAAAGGTTCCTTTACCGCATCATTACTGGTGATGAAAAATGGTTTGAAAATGGTGATGAAAAATGTTTGAAGGGGATCTTCATGAATAATATGGTTTAAGCGGTCCTCATCGAAGTCCACTGGTCGTCCGGAACGCTCCATGTCTTTCAGGTCGAAATTACCGTCATTGAAACGCAAAAACCATCGACGAGCTGTCCTTTCATTCATAACATCTTCACCGTACACTTCGCAAATATCGCGAGCAGCTTTATTCCCTCGATTGATCGCGAACAGAACGAGTTGTCGAAAATGCTCACTTTCGTCTACTTGACATTCCAAGTTGAAGGCTTGCGAAAAAACGGACACAACTTATGTTAACATCTACTCTCATGTGTTATCAAAGTAAAATGTGTTATCAAAGTAAAAACTAAACTCATGTGTTATCAAAGTAAAATAAGCCGGCAATTGAAATATTAAATTAGGTCGTCGTTTATTTAAAAAAAAATTTTTTTTTGTACTTTTTACAAAACAAATGAAATAACTAACATTTATTATATTTGGCAAGTTATATAATAAACTAGCATAAAACAGCAATGGTGTGGTGTAGTTGGGCTTTTCAGCCAGTATATAATATAAAGCGCTCTAATAATGTCAGCTAGAAATAAAGCCACATTAATTATATGCACGAGTTATATTTTTGATATTTGATTGCATAAAAAACTAAGTCAGTGACCGTATATAGAATACACATTAGCGCGTTTTCTCCCTGGCTCCATCCCAACTCACTGTCTGCGAAGACTGTTGGGGTCAGCTCTCCTCGTCCTCAGGTTGTATGCTCTTCTGTCTCGGACTACGTCCCCCAGACCGTGCTTCTGCATCAGGTTATCTTTTTGCACCACCCATGAACTTTTTGGTCTTCCTCTAGTTGTTATTCGAGGAAGATCCATGGAGATTGCCTGGTTCACAATGTGATCGAGTGCTCTGCGTCCAACGTGCCCATACCATCTCAATCGCCTCACCTCCATCTTACTGTTGATGTCTGTAACACCTAGGCTTCCACGAATGCGTGAGCTTTTTATTTTGTCTCTTAGGGACACACCAGCTGACCATCTTTAGCATGAGTATTTCAGCAGTTTCTAGTTGCCTAGAGTAAGAGTTATACATCGTCCAGCATTCGGAGCTATAGAGGAGTGGGGTCTGACAATCGTTTGGTATACTTTTCCTTTTAACTTTACTAGCATTTTCAGATCACATAGAACTCCCGTCATTGATATAAACTTCATCCTTCCCACACTAATTCTATATGTTACATCTGCTGCACATCCTCCTCAATACACATTATCGCGTGTTATGTAAAAAAATACGTATACCCGGCGGTAAGTAATACACATCGGCCTTAAGAAAGAGATTGCCGCTTTGTAGAGCGTCGTCTCTGTCGCACGATGCGCAAACGGTCCGTGCGACAGAGACGACGCTCTACAAAGCGACAGTCTCTTTCGTAAGCCCGATGTGTATTACTTACCGCCAGGTACTGTAATATAATTTGAACAATGTATGCGATTTTTGGATCGTATCTAACAGCCATATATTAATAAATAATTACTTACTGTATGACGGATGACAGAAAGAAAGGAAGGAATTAATTAATTGCCGCTCGCCTTAGGTACAGAGAATCTGAGATTACATGAAAGGTTCCCACATAAACTAGGAAACCATGAAAGTAGAGAAGGTAAGGGAATGAAACAATGTCCTCGGAATGATATAGCAGGCTAGGATCCCGGGAGAGCAGAAGAGCAGCAGTCATTAGATGGGAGCATTAATATTTCAGGCCGCGGCCCGTGTAGCAGAGGCCCCAGCTTTCCTCTCCCGTATTGTAAATTTCTCCGGCTGCTCTCCTGATGAAATTTGTATGAATGCTGTACTATCCCTTAATTGCGTGGAGGTAGGAAGGTTTCTTGTATCCGATCAGAAGGCCAGGTAGAATTTTAAATTTGTTCATTCTAACCCTGTTACTCTTGTTAGATTTAGAGATGGGTATTTGGAACGTATGTGGTCGATTAACGACGTAAATACTTACCGTTTCGTTGTCGGAGTAGACAGAGACGTTAAAACCCCAAACAATGTGTATATTTTGCTTCTTCCACCTTTATACAGTTGGATTTAAATAGTTATTACATTGTAAAAATATAATTAATACATAAAGCGCCATTAACCCTTCCTTCCCTGTGATGTGTAACTAGTAAACATTGCTTCTAAAAACTTAAATATCTCTATAAATATACTAAATACTGGGTTCAGATTGTAGGTATTCCTCCGTAATACATTTACACATTGAAAGAAAAAATAATTAGCACTTATCGGCCACATCAGAGATATTTTGTGAAAATCGGGAATAAATTCACTAATACAATCAAACGTGTGCCAGTGTGTGACGTAGGTATATTCATTCTAAAAAAACGCTATGGGTGAGGAAGCGACGCTATTCACGTCTCACTCTCACTCTACTTTGGTATATGGGAACGCAAGAAATAGAATGTCAGTTCGCAATTGTGTTTCCTCCTTCGAGGTATGACATACACAATGTTAGTCCGTCTCAAGTCTCAATAGCTCTCGGGCATGCATTTGAGATGGACTCTTCGCCCGTTTAGTGACCGTCGGCCGATGTTTTTGTCATGTTTTCAGCAATAAAATTTCAATTATTATTACTTTTGACTTCAAATATAATTAATTTAAGCGATTGGCTATGAATATTCTTATTTTTCCGATTTTAAATCACTCATTTTTACATGTGTATTGAATACACAGCACCGGAACGCGCGGGTTTTTTTTAGCACAGGAAGGTAAAGGTTAATTTTGGTCCTTGAATTTTTTCCCTAATTGTTTATTGGTATTAAATTCTGTATTACAGTTTTGATTCATATTTTTGTGAGGATTCTTGTGTTTTTTTTTCTATATATATTGAGTGGATGTTGTTTTTTGAGAGCCCTTCCATGCGCAAGATACAGCCCTGGGCCTTGGCCTGCTGTATGCTTATCTATGTGGTGGTATGTGTGTGTTACTTTTGATTGTAATTTTGTATCAATTATACTAACTAGTTGCAACCCGTGAAATATCCACGGAAGTAAAACAAATTCTACATTTATAAAAATACGAGGCTAGTCCTAAAAGCAACCGACCTAACAAAGAAAACATAAAAAAATTGGGAAAAAATATTTTTATTTCTCAACATAGTCTCCTTTCAGTTCGACACACTTTTCCCAGCGATGTTCAATAGCTTCGATACCCTATTTATAGTGAGAACCGTCGAGCGTCTCAAAAAAGCCATCGACCGCAGATTCCACCTCTTCATTGTTGGCAAATCTTTTACCACCGAGCCATTTTTTCAAGTTTGGAAAAAGAAAATAATCCGAGGGGGCTAAATCTGGCGAAAAGGGTGCGTGAGGAAGCAATTCGAACTTTAATTCATTGAATTTGGCCACCGCGATAACGGATGTGTAAAAATTATTAACTAGGTATTTAAAATTCGTTCAGTATCACGGACCCACCGAGATTCAAATTTCGAATTACTTTCGGAGAGAATCCAAGTATTCCTCTCTCGCTGTCTTGTATTCAAAATTCAATTCTCGTATTATTTTTTTGGCGACAGCCGTCGTACGGGTTTTGGCCTATTTATACTATGATGTTTTACGTTTACACTTTGTAATATCTCGTATTTTGTGGAGATGCGCACTAAAAGTTTAATATGCATTATTTTAATGGTCGAAATCGACAGTACATTGTAAGTAAATAAAATAATCTCACGTCATCTACACGAACCAGGCATCAAACTTAACGATGATAAATTTAGATTTAGTTCGTCGTGTTCAGATTTTAGGTGACTGTGTCGTAGTCATAATATACATTTGTACTGAAAATGGACACGTAAGAATTTTAGGCACATACTATCTTGATTAAAAAGTTTTAGGACTTTATTCATAAAATCGAAAATATAAGTTTATTCATCAAAATCGATATGGTCCCCTTCAAAGTATAGTACTCCCCATCGACTGCAACGCACTTACGCCAGCGCTTGATCCAATCCTCGAAACACCGCTGGTACTCAATTTTCGGTATGTCCATCAGAGCCGTCTTCGATTTTTTCATGACATCCTTTCGGGTGCTGTAACGCGTTCCGCGAAGCGGTTTTTTAAGTCGGTTGAACAGGAAAAAGTCACAGGGAGCCAGATCAGGTGAATTCGAAGGCTGCTGGATAGTATTCGTGTTGTTTTTGGTATACTGACAACGACTGACAAATCGCGACGGAACACGTGTATGAATGACAGAGACGACCCTCTACAAAGCCGAAGTTAGCCGATTATGGCCGACAGTCTCTCTCTTAAACCCGATGTGTATTACTTACCGCCGTGTACTGTAGGTAAGTATTTCAGAAAATTGGGGTTGTAGGCTACTATTTATTATCCTATAAGCGTGGTCTTTATTAATAAAGTTCGTAACAACTTTTAACTATAAAGTATTATAATCGAAATAGACCCAGTTTAAAGGTTTATGGATTCTTTTAAAAAGAGGTGAGCTTGTGTTTGTGTGCAGCAGGCTAAGCGGCCGTGCGGGGAGAGGGTTCATTGTCCCGGGACACAGGGTAAACACATCCCGCAGCATCCGGCCCATTTGTATCCGCACCCCATCGTGCACACCCCTAACACCGCCTGCGCCCTCTGATGCATGGGTAGTTCCTTGAGAATAATGCCGCCACTTGGAGACCCCACAAAAATATTTTCTTTTCAAATTAAAAATAAATATATATTTATTTTTCTTTTATTGAAATTATTGCATTCAATTATTTTTGTTTAATTTTTAACTGAATCTTGTTAACCTTACCCTTCCTGTGCTAAAAAAATCCGCGCCTTCCGGTGCTGTGTATTCAATACACATCAATACACGTGTAAAAATGAACGATTTAAAATGAGAATATTCAGCCAATCGCTTAAATTAATTCAATTTGAAGTCAAAAGTGATAATAATTGAAATGTAATTGCTGAAAACATGAAAAAAAAATCGGCCGACGTTCACAAAACGGGTGAAGCGACCACCTCACACGAATGCCCGAAAGCTACGTAGTCAGGTTGATGAGAATGTGCAACGGGGTTTTATAGAATCAAAAATTGGAAAGCAGTATCGATTTATTTTTTCATGCTAAATGTCCTCAGTGAGATACAGGCAAAAGCCTAGTTTACTGGAGACACGACAAATGAAAGGCAACAAACCCAGAACCATTATAATTGTGTGTCCAAATTAAATAACCTGTTGTTTTTTTCGCAAATTATGTATATTTCTTGTCATGTGTAAAATAAATCAATAAAATGTGTTTGCAATAATACAGCAAGTTGGGTAATATCGTTGTCAAACGAACTTTTTAACCAGACGATAGTACATTTATTAAATATTTTTATTTATTTGGTGTCATCGAGAATTAACCCAAAACCTCCCGATAGAAGTCAAGCTAACATCTTTTAGCGGATGTTTGTAGTGGGACGTGCTGATGATTATAAATATTAAATTAGGTCGAAATAAAATACCTCGATTAGCAATGCGGAAAGAGAGAGTGAATAATCAATGAATAGTAAACAGCGACGAATGGTCAAGTGATTAATAATGCTTTATTTGTCGGTAAGTAGGTATATATACATTTCAGAACGGGGCGCGTGAGTGCGCCCGCAATATATTCTTATCTCACTCCTGTGCGTGCGGATATGGTCGCAGACGTCGCGAATAATATTGTGGGTAGATAATTTGTTGGTGAAAACGGTGAGACAGCGCGATGCGCTCTCCCTCCGCCGTGGAATGCATCGCAAATAATATTTGCGGGTAAACAATATCAATGTTCTGGTATGCGACCTTTGGACATATCCGAAGGTCGTTTCGTCGGTCGTTGACCGTGCGTGTTGACAATATTTAGGGACGACCGTAGTTCCTACAATCTTACCAAATAAGCCATTGAGGTCGTCACCCCAAGTAAATAGGAAAATAGGAAAACGGAAAAGAACATACTACCTTGATCAAAAAGTTTTAGGACTTTATTCATAAAATCGAAAATACAAGTTTATTCATCAAAATCGATATGGTCCCCTTCAAAGTATTCTCCATCGACTGCAACGCACTTACGCCAGTGCTTGATCCAATCCTCGAAACACCGCTGGTACTCAATTTTCGGTGTGTCGATCAGAGCCGTCTTCGATTTTTATGACTTCCTCTCGGGCGCTGTAACGCGTTTTGAAAAGCGGGTTTTTAAGTCGGTTGAACAGGAAAAAGTCGCAGGGAGCCAGATCAGGTGAATTCGAAGGCTGCTGGATAGTATTCGTGTTGTTTTTGGTCAAAAACTTATGGAAATCATGTCTTTCGTGATTTCAATGCGGTCCTTTTTTTTAATGAAATTGAGGTCTTTCGGCACCAGTTTTGCAGCGACACGTCTGAGACCCAAATCATTAACCAAAATGTCTTGAGCGGATCCATAAGCGATGTTCAAATCCTCTGCCAGCTCTCTGATGGTCAATTCGCGGTTTTCGACCAACATTCTTTCAGCGTTCGTCATCCTCGACCGACTCACGACAACTTCTGAAACGTTCGTGCCACCAAAAAACACATCTTCAACATTTCCAAGGTCTGCGGACCGTTAAATCCATTTTTCACACAAAATTCAATGCAAACTCGTTGATGCACAGTTGATGCCATTTTCAAACTTGTAAAAAATCGAAAACACGCACAAAGGTAGATGTACTCAGTACAGCGTAACTTTTTAAAAATGTCAAGCTATGACGCTTAAATTTGGAGGGAAGTATCAATGATAGATGTGGTAACCTAACTAAAAAAATCCAATCGGGTGACTGACAGCGCTACACAGTGGCCGGTCCTAAAACTTTTTGATCTAGGTAGTATGTATACTATTCCTATAACATCTACTGCGGTGCGGAAGGTAATGGGAAACCACCGCACTATTTTCTCCAAGAAAACCACAAGAATATATGCTCAACTATTTATTAGTGATTAAATTATTCCAAGAGTCATTAACTACGGGAAACATAAATAATTAATTTGTAGCGATGTGAAAATTGATCACGACACTAGCTGGTCTGCAAGGTGGGTATACTCGTACCAAATACTGTTGCTTTATACTTGTATGTTAATAGGACAGCCGCAGCCGGGGTAACAGTGTCCACTGCAAGTACTCGTAAAAGGAATGGTCTCTCCGAAAAAAGTTCTTGTGCTTGAACGAAAAATGTTGTACGCGAACGATCAGCGAATCCCACTAAAGTTTTGCTGCCACCTTTAAACATAAAGCTGGGTCTCACGAAAGCATTTGTAAAAACAATAAACAAGGATAGCCCAGAATTTCAATACATATATGTTCGATTTATTCTGTTAACCGATTTTTTAGAATTTTGACTGCTGTTTTGTACTCAGCGCCTTGAAATATATAAAGGCATAAATATACTTTAATTTCTGTAAAAAAAAAACAAAACGATAAAAATTGTAAAATTTGTTGTAGACACATTTGCATTGTAAAAACTTTTGTATGTTTCTATTGTAGCAGGAGTGTTGAAACCGTTTTGTGCTAATGTTATTGTTTGTTTATATCATACATGACAAGATATTTTATAAATACGTCATTTATGAAAATCCAATAGGTTATTTAAGGTGGACACACAATTTTTATGAATCTGGCTAAACGCGTGGAAAACAGTCAGCGTGCTGCGAACATGCGTCGGCATTACCAGACGTCTCAGCAGAATCCACATGCCTGTGACGTCTGTGGGAGGGAATACGCATCTGGCATCGGGCTGTTTTCTCACAGATCACATATGTACAACAGGGCCTAAAGTCTCTAGTTTCCTGGACTGAGCAAAATCATCTCCTGTTCTATATACAATAAATACATGTGTCTGAGTATCTTATAGTCGATCATTTTCACCAATCCACCATCAGTATACTTTACAGTGGCACTAAACAGAGTTTCTGAATTCGAAGATTTGGGCGTAACCTTTGATGTCGGACTCACGTTCGTTAACCATGTCTCACATTTGATATCAGACTGTTACCAACTACTCGAACTAGAATATGCATCTACAGTTTGGCCTCCTCATCAGCTCAAATATAAAAACAATATAGAACAAAATGTGTTCTAGATATCAGAGATTTTTTTTTGTATTTAATACAAAACAAAATTCTCAGATATCTATGGTACAAAACAAAGGGCGATTACCCAAAATATGCTCACCATGTCGAACTTCTCACGGTGTGTAACTATACCTATAGAAGCCTTGAAACAGGAAGGCAAGAATCTATTGCGATATTCCTACTAAAAGTTTTTCAAGGCTGCTTTAATTGTCCCGCGATTCTAGATTCACTAAGTTTATATGTACTTAATAAATATAGCCGTGCAAGGAATCACCCTCGGTTCTATTATATATACCAACTTACAGAAGGAATATCATGGCTAAACACTCAGTCACGCGTGGTATATGGTAGAGGTATCGAACCAACTGAATGACACTGTGGATATATTCTCGGCACCGCCTAGCAGTATGAGAAGAGTCCTGGCTGATATTCTTCCTAACGAATAAGCTAACTCTAGAAGCAGACCCTATTTGTGTTACAGGAGAACTACGTGCCAAGTGGATACAAAAAATAAAACATGAATCGCGTGGAAGAGCGGCTCAAGATTGACATTGGAGTGGCGAGAGAATCCTCGACTACAAGGCCCAGCAACAATAATTATAACTGGGCTATCAACGATATTTTGAATAACCATAGAAAGAAACGTCAAATCGAATATAATGCCTTTTTCAGGGAGTTTAAGAAAGCGGGTGTAAAATTCAATAAGAGGATCGTAGCCAAGAAAGAATGTTAGTTGGGATGCTGAGACGTAAATTCAGAATTATTAGTCCTTAGTGTTTTGGAATGAGTAAGATAGTTATTTAAGGTGACTCAATTGTTGAGCAATTAATTATTTTCAATATACTTACTTCTGACAAGTGATTCAAATAGCGTATGTGGCTCAAATAAATTATTGCGCTCAACAGGCATGATTTTTAGCACACTATAAAGAAAACGGAGTTAAACTGTCTGTTTATGTCGTTTCCCTACCTCTGTCTGACCGAAGGCAGACCGCATTTGCCTCTCCAGCGACTGAATTTCCTTCTACCTGCGAGACCCGCCCGATCCCTCGTGCCAGGCCCGCAGAAAGCTACAGGAGGTTCCAGTCAGTACCTCTCGATTTTACTTTCCTCCTCAACTTGTTTGCGCAAAATTTCCTCACTGAGGCACTCGGCAAAAAGGTACTTTATAATATCCATTTAACATTTTAGCAAATTGTTAAGATTTTGTAAACAATTTAGCCATTCGCGTATTATGCAACGAAGTTCGATATATACAATTAGTATTTTAGCATTACAGGAATAGTATAACATTGATTTAAGTATTTTAGTATCAACTTCAATTAATGATATTACTTGGAGCCGAATATATGCTTTAGAAAGACTAAGAAAAAAGTGGTTAGATCGGAGGAATACTATTTTGAAAGAAGGATTTGTTAAAAATCATACAAATCGTAGGAGTTGTATTAGAATGTATCTTTTCACATACTACCTTGATCAAAAAGTTTTAGGACTTTATTCATAAAATCGAAAATACAAGTTTATTCATCAAAATCGATATGGTCCCCTTCAAAGTACTCCCCATCGACTGCAACGCACTTACGCCAGCGCTTGATCCAATCCTCGAAACACCGCTGGTACTCAATTTTCGGTATGTCCATCAGAGACGTCTTCGATTTTTTCATGACATCCTCTCGGGTGCTGTAACGCGTTCCGCGAAACAGTTTTTTAAGTAAGTTGAACAGGAAAAAGTCGCAGGGAGCCAGATCATGTGAATTCAAAGGCTGCTGGATAGTATTCGTGTTGTTTTTGGTCAAAAACTCATGGAAATCATGTCTTTCGCGATTTCAACGCGGTCCTTTTTTTGCATGAAATTGAGGTCTTTCGGCACCAATTTTTCACCGACACGTCTGAGGCCCAAATCATTGACCAAATGTCTTGAGCGGATCCATAAGCGATGTTCAAGTCCTCTGCCAGCTCTCTGATGGTCAATTCGCGGTTTTCGACCAACATTCTTTCAGCGTTCGTCATCCTCGACCGACTCACGACAACTTCTGAAACGTTCGTGCCACCAAAAAACACATCTTCAACATTTCCAAGGTCTGCGGACCGTTAAATCCATTTTTCACACAAAATTCAATGCAAACTCGTTGATGCACAGTTGACGCCATTTTCAAACTTGTAAAAATCGAAAACACGCACAAATGTAGATGTACTCAGTACAGCGTAACTTTTACAAATATCAAGCTATGACGCTGAAATTTGGAGGGAAGTGTCAATGTTAGATGTGGTAACCTAACAAAAAAATAATTCCAATCGGGTGACTGACAGCGCCTCACGGTGGCTGGTCCTAAAACTTTTTGATCAAGGTAGTATCTCATACAATTTACTTTCGACGCATTATTATATAAAACGACGCATTATTATATAAAATACTACTTGTCTATTATACCTTTTATCCGTCCTAAAACTGGTGATCATGCTCATGCGAGTTGTTGTTGATATTTGTTTATTTATTATTTCACATGACAAGAAATACACATAATTTGCGAAAAAACAACAGGTAATTTAATTTGGACATACAATTTTAATGGATCTATCTGGGTTTGTTGCCTATCATTTGTCGTATCCCCAGTAAACTAGAATTTTGCCTGTATCTCACTGAGGATATTTAGCATGAAAAAATAAATCGATACTTCTTTCCGATTTTTGATTACACAAAAATAAAACCCCGTTGCACGTTCTCATCAACTTGACAAACAGTGACACTCAATTACAACTGGAAACATCATTTGAAATTAAACTCCTCACACATCATCACTCCAGATAGACCAAAAATATTCATCCCACAATATACTGCACACAATCAAAAGAATAAAAATACACAGAAACACAAATACAAAAATTAAAACAACAAGAAGACACCCACACTCACGAGCCCACACAAATCTTTTCCACACGTCATTCATCCTGAAAGCCCAAGTACTCAAAATCCTGTCGCAATAACAACCACGCTCCATGTTGAGACGCAACGTATTGAGACGTGTCTTCTGATAGTAGATGATCCTAACTTCTAATAATTTACTCCAACGAGTTTTTCTCTTTAATGACACCATTGCAGTTTTTGCTTATTTTTCTGTACTCTTGTAAGCAATGTTGCATCATCATACTCTTAGTTAATCCTGGGGAAACACCAGGTTAAAACTAAACAGTTTTAAATGTTATAAGAAATGAAGTTATTGTGCACAAATAGAGATATAGATGGTGTCGCGGTAACGCACTGGACGGACGGACATCCGTGCTGGAGGTAGCCTGTTTGAACCCTGCGATGTGTCGCTCCTCTCGAATGATACAGGTATTTTTTCCACCTAGAATTCGGGAGTATAATGGAATCTGTGACCGGTTATACATATATATTCTTTCAACGAAGAGAAAAAAACATGCCAGTGTGCTCTGATCTTCGTATTTCATGTGTGGCATCGGAACCAGTACAGCGGTGTGACTGGTGAGTTTGCTGATGTCCTCCACGACACATCTTCGTTTCCAACTGAATTGACGTTGGAATGATGAGGTGATCCTTACTATGAGGCCCGGTAACGACGACTTCGCACAAATAGAGATAAACAGGTTTGTAGGCTGGGAAGTTGGTTGTATAGTATTGCGAGTACACTCTCATTGTATACAGTACAACCTGGCGTGCTTATTGCCATGTGTCAATCAATATCTTCAATTTAATATATTCATTACATAATTGCAACCTGTGATAAAATTGTGGACTACTTCTATTGTCTACTTAATAACACGCGTGTGTCCCTATCTGGGGGTTGCGGGTTCGATTTCCGTTGGTACACAGATTCTTTAAAAACAGTTCCTGTCTGATGCATGTTTAACTTGTTAGTTGGAAGAAACTGCCACATGACAATAAACCCGTCAGAACGTACTTTTAACAACGAAAGCATGATAAAAATGCAACTGGAAATATTATTGGAAGGAATCAATGTTTTTAGGAAAACGTCGTCAGCATTTTTGAAATGGACGAGGGAGGGAGTCTTAAAGACTCCCTCTTTTATTAAAAAGTAGATTTTTCTAGATTCACACAATAAATTAAATAAATAAATATATATACTTTGAAAGTCATTAAATACTCTCATCAGGAGTTCATAAATTTGAAGATGTAACGTACCAATCAACATCAATAAATGACTCGATAAATAAATTTGTGGCCTCACTTTTTAGCAGGGCTGGTGGAGTCGGAGTCGGAGTTGGAGTCGGAGTCGCGGAGTCGCGGTGTTTGGGCCGGAGTCGGAGTCGGAGTAGGAGTCGTAAAAAACGAGCGACTCCGACTAATTTTTCGTTAAAATTTAAAATACATTTTTTTTAAAATTATTATAATGAATGTGTATTGTGCGCGAATATTAAACTTGCGGGCGCAAGTCGCGCCGATATGGTGAATCACCGAGATCCATTTAATGCATAAAGTCTACGAAAATGTGTTTGTCTCCTTCTTTCTCACGTCGAAAGAAAATTCTGTCGGCTGGGATCTATGTTAACCCCGTGGTTCGATCCATATTGACGGAAGAACAAATAAATAGAGTTAAAAACGCTCTGTTTGAATTAACCGTTCGTATGAAAGGCCTTCGACTAGAAAAAGAGACGACAGCAGGCAGCGTACACGAAGTATCATCATCTTCATCCGACACCGCTGAATCTGAAGACGATTTTGAAAAATATCTCAATGAACAAGATAAACTAAAACGTCCTCGTTTGAATCACAGTCCCAATATAGATGAAGGAGATTCTATTTTAAAATTTAAAATTGAATTTTATGATGCATTGAAAATAATGGAAAAAATTGACCGAACTTATAAGTTAAATGTTGAAATGGCAATACAGCGGTATCTAGAAATCGTAAAAGATTCAGCATTGATCGTTACAGCATTACCCCCAACCCAAGTATCAACCGTAGAGCGGTTATTTTCCGCTCTTAAAATTCTCAATTCTGATTTGAGAGCCTCTACGAATACAGATTTAATAGAAGCAATGTTGTTTTTAAGAATAAATTCTAATAAATAATTATTAAAGTTTGATCTTGTTTTATTTTTATCCCTATAACATGAAAAAAAATGGCTATATGCAAAGGTAGGAAACAACCTGCTAAAATTGAGCTTTTTTGAGTCGGAGTTGTGGAGTCGGAGTCGTGGAGTCGGAGTTGTGGAGTCGGAGTCGGAGTTGTGGAGTCGGAGTTGTATTGTTGGTAAATATAGGAATCGGATTCGAAGTCGTGTTTTTTTTTTAAGCGACTCCACAGCCCTGCTTTTTAGTCATAGTCCGTGCTTGTCTTTTTTATCATGCATACGTTGATCCAAAAAGTCATCATGAATATTGATGACAAATATTTGATACAAAAATACCAGGGTGTCGAGTATGACGGTCTCTTGAAATCAAACATAGTGGAGCAATGATGAGATAAGTAAAAAAATAATAAAAAAATGTACATAGAACTTTGTCCAAAGTGCCAGAAGGTGGCGGGCACCCGGGCCGGGGACCGGCAATAAGTTTTATATCAGCAGAGCACTGCGGGAGCCTGCCGACAGGAAATAGTCCCCAACGCGCTTCGCTCCTTTAATGCTTCTCTCTACACAGTATAAACCTCTATACGTTCCTGCGCGCCTGGCACCCGCCATTCACGATATACTCATTTCGGATCGTTTATTTTAAAATATTTATTGCAAAAATTGTGTGGCGTTCGTTACAGACGACCTCTTACATTTTTATTTATTTATTTAAAACTTTGATTGCAATACAATCTGGCGGGCTTATTGCCAGGCGGCAATCTCTTCCAACCAACCAGACAAAAGTAAACGAAGCAAGTTACGTGGTCGCATAAATCATTCAAATGACTATCCATCCCCACGAAATCCATAAACATATACGTGAGAACATGCCCACAAACCCCACAAAGACGGACAATCACCCGAACATTTATTGCAATACAATCTGGCGGGCTTATTGCCAGGCGGCAATCTCTTCCAACCAACCAGACAAAAGTAAATGAAGCAAGTTACGTGGTCGCATAAATCATTCAAATGACTATCCATCCCCACGAAATCCATAATTATATACGTGAGAGCATGCCCACAAACCCCACAAAGACGGACAATCACCCGAACATTATTTTTCATATAAAGTGAGATATCATCAATCAAAAGGAAAGGAAGGGATGGTGGAGAGGAAAGGAAAAGAAAAATCAGGAATGAAACGCGTTATTTTACTGACTAGAAATTAAGAGTTTTTTCAGTCGCTTCTTAAAGCATGCCAAGGACGGAGCGAGTCTTATATTGGTTTGTAACTGATTCCAGAGTCTCACTGCATGGACAGTAAAGGACGACATAAAGAAAGAGGAGCGGTGAACTGGAAAGACCAATAAACAATATCTGTTTGACCGTAGCGCTAATCCATGATTGGAAAGACGCTGAAAATTTTCGGCGAGATAAGAGGGTGCGGCGGGACAGTTAAGGATATTATACAATAGAGACAGTATGTGAATTTGGCGTCTATTTCTAACATTCAACCAGTTCAATGCCTTCTGGTATGAAGTTATATGATCGTACTTTCGTAGGTTGAAAATAAATCTTATCAAAATATCATTACCATCACGGAACTTCAAAAATATTTAATACAATATTAATAACTGTCGTCTATTTGTCTGGGCAATGTTAGACCAAGTTTTTTTATGATTTTTTTCACGAGAGTATCTTGCCGTGAAAGGCGAGTTCCTGCCGCAATACTGCCGGCTTGTCCCGGCACCGAGTGTCAGGCCTGAAGCGAGACTCCCAACACCCTCTCCCTCTCCCGTTTCTACCAACCCCTGCCCACCTATCGCCAGGCCGAGAGGTCAGCCCGCCGACACCTCCTCCACCTGTCATTTATCATATTAGTACATTTTTCAGGGTGACGGTATTATTTCACTTGGCCGTTGAAAACTATCGCGCACTTATGCTACCCTGTTTGTTATCGGGAACTTATTTTTGGATATATTTTTTACCATAGAGCGTTTCAAAAAATATATATTTTTATATGATTTATATTGTTGATTATAGTTAAGGCATTAACGTTGTGGAGGTTTAAAGGCATTGCAATTTATTTTTATCAAACACTGTTTATTCCACTTCTTTGTGACAATTTATACAGCACCGTTTTGAGAGCAGTCTCCTCAAGGCCGCTCTAACTCAGGATTCTTCTTCCTCTTGGCTTAGGCCGTATGACCTATTTGTGACGGTGGGCTGTCCTGGGATGATGACGTCCAGCTGTGCTTTCACATTTTCGGTGGCCTTCCTGATAATCTCCTGCTGTTAGGGTATTCAATCTTAGAGATTTTTGCCAATCTTATATCCTCCATGCGGTCCACATGAGCCCCCCAGAAGCGCCTTCTGCTTCTTCCCCACCTCACTATGTCTTCAACACAACAGACATACCTTATCGTCTCATTTCTGATCTGATCTCTAAGAGTTCTGCCTGCGATGGAGCGTAGGGTTCTCATTTCTGCTACTCTGAGAAGGTTTTTTGTTCTGTTGGTATCGGTTCTCACTTCTATTCCATGTGTCATGATGGGGCGGACGCATGTCTTATATATCCTGACCTTACTTTCGGTTAGCGTGTGTCTGTTTCTCCATATAGTGTCCCGCAGGCAGCCAGCCAAAGCTGTCGCTTTATTAGTTTGTGCTCGTACTTCACTATATGGTATAGGTCACTGTTGCTGGAGATCTCTACACCTAGGTAAGTGAATCGCATGACTTATTCGATGGGTACGTTATCGATGATCAGTTTGCATCTGAGTGGCTCTTTTGATATTGTTAAGCACTTTGTTTTATTGACAGAAATCGTCATATTGTATTTCTTAAAAGCAAGTTGAAAGTTGTAGAGCATTCTCTGAAGATCATCTTCGCTTTCTGCTAATATTGCAGCATCGTCGGCATAACACACTATACTGATCAATTTATTTCCCATTTTGTAACCCAGGCCCAAAGAATTCGGGATTCGATCCCATTATTATTGATAGATTAAATCACAAACGTTAGAAGTCAGATGTTGAACATTAATTTCAAACTTTGTATCGTTCTATTTAAGTCCCTTAATGGGATGTCTACATTGTATATTTCGAATCTGTGTCTAAGAGATGTTCTCCGGAAATAAATGGAATTTTGAGGTCTCATTTCTAATGGAATAAATTTATTGTTTCGAATCGCTCCAATAGGGCGGGGTATTATGATATAGTTATTTCCGTCGCTGGTCCTGTGGTGTGGAATGATCTGCCTCTTAGTGTTAGATATATGGGTGACGTGTACAGCTTTAGGAAAACAATCCTTTTTAGGAGGTCATATATGTATACTACACACATTCTCTACCCTACACCTAAAGCCAAATGTGTTACGGTAAGTAAGTGTTTTCTGCGGTTTTCTTACCAAACACGTTTTTCTAAATATGTGCAGATTCGGGAAGTACCTTATTTAATGGCTTCAGTTACCATCTTCCTATCCTTACACAGTACTTATATATATTTATTTTGGAACATTTTTAATATGTCAATAATAATGGGTTCGAATCTCGAGTTAGAGCGCCGTTGAACAGAACCACGTCTCTGAACGGCGCTGTATAAATTGTCCTTTTATTATTATTATTTTAATGTATTTTTATTTATAAACGCAAAATTTTGTTTGAAATGACATTTAATTAATATGTTTTCTGACTTCTAATAACATAAATTCACACTGGTGAAACGTAGGTCTAGTGCAAGGTCTGGGAACCTTTTCATTTAGGAAGGCCGCATTAAGTAAGCTATAACACAATAAGGTCGTATTTGAGAAACTTCAATGATACGTATTTTAAAATGTACGTTATTTTATAAAAAAATAACTATATGTTAATGTACTAACTTAAAAAAATGAATTTACTCAAAATCCCGCAGGTTGCCGACCCCTGTCAAGTATTTTGCATTATTACAACGAATTTACAGATACTCGTTTAAAAATTATTGATAAATTTTTTTATATTAGGTGTTAAAATATGATGTGTAAATAGTGTATAGTATTGTATGTTTCGGTGATGTGTAAATAATGTATGTCCAAATTAAATAACCTGTTGTTTTTTTCGCAAATTATGTATATTTCTTGTCATGTGTAATAATAATAAAATAAAAGTCCAGTGCGTTACCGGCCATGCACTTTGTGAATAGAGACTGGCAAAGTTAAACAAATTTATGGGATCAAATGTATTTTTAAGGTTTCGAAAATAAGTTTGACTAAATTCTGATGAAGAGAAAAGAAAAAAAAATCAGATTTATTTTATGATTCCTGCCTGCTGGTTATCCAGACGAAGTCTAAAATAAGGCTAATCTAATTTTAAAGAATGTGAGCTCGCATGTTTTCTCGCCATTTTTTGTATTTTTTAGATGTTTCTTCGACATTTCTTACTTTTCGATTTCCTTTATCATAAGTTCTTATCAGCAAGGTGTTTGTATTTCAACCTTTTCGTGTGACTCCGATTGAAAAAGCTAAATTTGTTCTTTAACCGGAGATACAGTCAATTTCTTCGTTCTTTTCAGTCGAATAGTCCGCCTGTGGACCTAACGCACTGAGGAAAATTTCACAAGAAACTTATGAAACGTTATTTTAAACGAAAAGTCATCGAAGCGACCTCGGGTTGGCTCACCATCATTAAAAATATACAAATAATAAATCGTCATAACCATTCTTGACCTCTCTTATTCTTAGTATCCGGTACAGCGGCGTGGTCGATAAGTTTGCTGGTGTACAACGGCCCACTTACTTAAAGAAGAGAAAAAAAGGAAGAAACAAAATTCCACGGCACAGCTTTGCTTTCCAACTGAATTGACGTTGCAATGGCGAGGGGATCCTCGACTACGAGGCCCAGCAACGCTTTTCAACAGAATTGACGTTGCAATGGCGAGGGTATCCTCGACTACGAGGCGCAGCAACGCTTTCCAACTGAATTGACGTTGGAATGGCGAGGAGATCCTCGACTACGAAGCCCAGCAACGCTTTCCAACTGAATTGCCGTTGGAATGGCGAGGGGATCCTCGACTACGAGGCCCAGCAACGCTTTTCAACAGAATTGACGTTGCAATGGCGAGGGTATCCTCGACTACGAGGCGCAGCAACGCTTTCCAACTGAATTGCCGTTGGAATGGCGAGGGGATCCTCGACTACGAAGCCCAGCAACGCTTTCCAACAGAATTGACGTTGGAATGGCGAGGGGATCCTCGACTACGAAGCCCAGCAACGCTTTCCAACAGAATTGACGTTGGAATGGCGAGGGGATCCTCGACTACGAGGCCCAGCAACGCTTTCCAACAGAATTGACGTTGGAATGGCGAGGGGATCCTCGACTACGAGGCCCAGCAACGACGACGATGGCTTTTACTACAAGAATTTATGACCGTTATTTAAATAACCTCTGCAACGCCTTCGAAACGTCACCCATCTGTCAATAATATTAACAAACGGACAATTTATATAGCGCCGTTAAGGTAGTAGACTCTTACCAAGGAAGTTCTAACTCTTAGGTAGTGTAATGACAGGAAAGTGGTGGCTGCGTCTATTAGATTAGGTACTTCCCCCATTTACATATATTAAGAAAATCATACTTGGTAAGGAAACCGCAGAAAACTAGACGACCTCCCTGGCTTAGTTGATAAGACATCTGTCTCTAAACCCGGAGGTTGCGGGTTCAAATCCCGCTGAAACCCAGATATTTTATAAAAGGATTCCAGTCTGGTTGTCACTTAAGGCCACTTGAGCATCTTTCTGGTTGGTTAGAAGAGATTGCCACATTGCAATAATCACGCCAGGTTATACTTTATACAACGAATGTGTAATACAATACAAAACTTACCAAGGGACGACGAACTACAGATAAACTTTTGTGGATTTTTCGATATTTGATAGTAACGTAATTTAGGTGGAGTGTAGTGTTCATACTATACACTATGATATGCTGTTTAAAGTGACGAGGCTTGCAACCTTGTCAGATAGAAGAAATATTTTTGACCTCACAACACTGTTTAAGATTGCCAGCTCGTATTTCAACAGTCCGGAACTAACTCAGCTTGTCACGTTACACGTTCCTTGTAGGCCCACTCGGCAAAATGTTTTGTTCCGTAGTGAAGTGATTACAACTAATTATTTGTACAACTATTGCATGACAAGACTGCACCGATTGGCTTATCAATATTGGTATGTTATGGATTTTCATATGACATTGGCTACTTACATTCGCTTTCGACTTGTTTTTCGACTTGTATTGTTAGTTTTTATTGTATAACACTTCTTATATTACATATCAATGTTAAATTATATATGCTGTTGTTTTTTTTAAATATTTATATAAAAAAATGGTCAACAACACGAGGGTTCTTGAAAGAGTCAAAGTTGATAGAGAGTTGCTGACTAATATTAAAATCCGAAAGGTGTCCTATTTGGGTCATGTACTTAGAGGAGCAAAGTACAAATTACTGCACCTGATCATCCAAGGCAAAATAGAGGGCCGAAGAGGTGTTGGCAGGAGGCAAATCTACTGGCTCCGCAATATACGTGATTGGACTGGTATAAGGAGCGTTGGGGATCTTTTTCGGGCTGCCGGGAACAACGATGCCTACTCTGAAGTGATATTCAACGTTGGGGGGACCTGACATGACACTGGGAAGAAGAAGATATAAAAAATCCGTTGAAATAAAATAAAACTAAAACACGTCGTGTTTGACGCTGTATTGTGTTGTATAACGGCAGATTCTGCAGCAGTTTTATTCAAATGGTAACAGAAAATCAATGCTGTCCGCAAGTCGTAGTTTTCAAAGGCACAAAAACAGACATGTTCAACGCTATGAAAACATATGTAGTTGTATTAAACTTGTATTGTTGCGAGTTCAAAGTCTTTGACAAATGTAAATACATGAAAAAGGCGCACAATGACGCGGTTTGACAGTCACTACATTGACAACTAGAGCCATCTATGAGTAAATTCCGGTTTCATATTTACATACCTGATATATACACACACGCACTACACTCCACCTAAAGCTGAATATATTAACCCTTCCCTTACGGTGTTAAAATTGAAACGCGTGCTCCGGTGTTGGGTAGTGAGTACGCGATCACAAATTAGCGATTTTAAATCGGAAAAATAAGAACATTCATAGATAATCACCTTAATTAATTATAATTGAAGTTAAAAATTATAATAATTGAGATTTATTTGCTGAAAACATTAAAAAACCATCTGGCAACGCTCACGGAACGGGCGTACGTCTAATCTATTTGCAAGTCCAGAAGATACTGCGGCGCGGAGCGGTACCCCGGCGTGGTTTACGTTTGCGACGATTGAGACAATTGAGCTCCTCGCAATTCAGTGGAGTATGCAAGAGTGAGATGCAAATATAGTGTCGCGCTTCCCGCATACTCTTCACCTATCGTCAAGACGAGGCACTCGCAGCGTTTAAATGCGAATTTGTTTTCGATCTTTACAAAACACCTACGATGTAGTCGATAAACTCTGATTATTATTAATATTATTTTTTAAATCAATGCGTAAATATATTATGGAGGAATACCTAAAATCTTAACCTTGTATTTATTATATTTATAGAGATATTGATGGTTATTAGAAGCAACGTGTAGAAGATACCCAACACAGGAAAGGAAAGGTTAATATCATATATCAGAAGAACTACAAAGATTTCTTCGTAGTTCGTCTTCCCTCGGTAAATTTTCTATGGTATTTTTTTACCAAATATGTTTTCTTGAACATATGCAGATGCCTGAGAAAGAACCTAATATAATGCCCGTTTTGAATCTGTTAATAATGATGGGTTCAAGTCTCGAGATCGTTTCGTTGTATATAGTACAACCTGGCGGGCTTATTGCCACGTGAAAATATCTTCCAACCGTAGACTGTGGACAAAAACTACATCAAAATATAGCAAAAATAATGTAGTTGAAAAAAAAATTTTGTTTTAATTTTTAACTGTATAACCTAATAAAAAGTAACCGGTTTTCAGTTATTGAAATCATCCAAATAACCGGTTTCGGTTTAAACTGGTTTGGAAAACTTACGTATGCCACTAAACGGCGCTATAGAAACGAATTAGTAGATTGATTGATCGGACGATGAGTGCTAATGTGGCGCCACATCGCCGGAAGCTGCTCCTGGCGGGCCGAAGCGCTCTGTCGGGCGGGGCGGGACAATCCATAACGCGTTCGTGTTATAGACACCTTTTCACGTCTCAGGGCCGGGTTCATGTTTTCTTTTTTTATTATTAAAAGTAATTCACGACCTTCATGACCTAGTTGGCAGCTTCCAATCTGAGGGTTGTGGATTTGATTCCCGTTGGCAATGTTCCAGTTTGATTTTCATTTAAGGTATTAGTTATATTTCTGGTTGGCTGGAAGAGTTCTATGTGATCCGAAAATGCCAGTAAAGTTAAAAGGAAAAGTATACCAAACGGTTGTCAGACCCGCACTCCTCTATGGCTCCGAATGCTGGATGATGTATAACTCTTACTCTAGGCAACTAGAAACTGAAATGCGTATGCTAAGATGGTCAGCAGGTGTGTCCCTAAGAGACAAAATAAAAAGCTCACGTATTTGTAGAAGCCTAGGTGTTACAGACATCAACAGCAAGATGGAGGAGAGGCGATTGAGATGGTATGGGGACCGTGGACGCAGAGCACCCGATCATATTGTGAACCAGGCAATCTCCATGGATCTTCCTCGAATAACAACCAGAGGAAGACCAAAGAATTCATGGGTGGTGCAAAAAGATAACCTGATGCAGAGGCACGGCCTGGGGGACGTAGTCCGGGACAGAAGAGCATACAACCTGAGGACGAGGAGAGCTGCCCCAACAGTCTTCGCAGACAATGAGTTGGGATGGAGCCAGGGAGGAGAAGAAGCTGGAAGAGATTACTACTTGGTAATAAATTCGCAAGATTGTACTGTATGCAAAAGTGTAAGAGAAATTAAAAGAGTTTCTACGTAAAATAATGTTTGTTATTTAAGCATAACATAAATATTTTATCGATTGTATGATGAGATGTGTGGAGGTGGACGAGAGGAGAACTGTATGCATGTATATTTGGCCTCTCTGTCTATCCCAAATAGGACATGGCGTGATGGTATGTATTTATACATTTTTTTCAGTATGACACCCTTATGACTGGGGCAGTCAATATTATGAAAGAAAACCGTAGAAACCTTTTAAAAACGGGTAATCTTCAAGTAATTTTTCCTAAAGTTGTAAACGCCACTCACATCTCTAAGTCTTAGATTTATCGAACCCGAAATATCTGGATAACGTCAAGCATCTTACCAACAAGACCATGGTTGTCTACAAATGAAATAGTGCTATTCGCGAACAATAAAACCAGTCACCCTAAAGCAACCCCCACAGAACGCATAAAGGTGTAGTCACTACCCTCTCCGTTTCCGGTTACAATTCCTCTCTGCGTGGCGAGTGTCGGCGCCCACGGGCGGGCCACAGGCCCCATTAGGTGCCCCCTGCACCCCCCGCTCCGTCCCGAGTCGCCCATCGCACGATTAATCAGCCGAGTCGTTAGCGGAGCCACCGCCGCCGCCGCCTTTGCCCCCGATCCCCCGGAATGCCACCCCAATCTCGCCAACTGCCACCCCAATCCCGCCAACTGCCACCCCTATCCCCCGACTCTATTCCGTATCCCGACTCCCACTGCCTCCCGCACTCTATCATCCCCAGGCGCGGTACACGCTGCACCGGCAGGGTCGTGCCTCTTGATTAATTTTAAACCATTGACGCGTACCGCCCGCGCCCTGCACGATTCGCTTCTTCCTAGTTTTATTGTTTGCTTGTTAGCTTGCTGGGTTCGGAATCAGTGTTCGAATCCCGTCATTGGTATTATCTCTATATTTTTTATTATGATACGACATCCCACACAGGGGTGAAATACTGAAAGATGAAAGAATGAAAAACGTTTCTAATAGGAGCGTATACATCAATGTGGTGAAATTCAAAGTAATAGTGATGGAAAAGTCTGAAAAGAAAAGTAAATGTGATATATGTTATGTGTTTAATAAAAGATTTTCTCATATGGAAGAGTTACGAGGGCATGAAGCGATAGTAAATAAAGTCAATAGGGCACTAAAACATATCGCCTGTTGAGAATCATAGTGGCGAAACTACAAAAAAAAATTCGAGCTAAGACTTCCAAATGGCGCTAAAATGACTCCCTTTTTACGTGCGTAAGTGGCGAAAGTATATTTCAACTCCTTGAAGCGTCAAGGAGTTGAAATATACGAGTATTTTCGCCACTTACGCACGTAAAAAATGAGTCATTTTAGTGCCATTTGGAAGACTTAACTCGAAAATTTATTTTTTTGTAGTTTCGCCACTATGATTCTCCACAGGCGATATGAACTCGAACAGAGCAGTATTAAAATCTGCTATGATAGCCCACAACAGTGGTTTAATACCAAATTTGACACGTGAAAGTGAAACGTGGACGTAGAAAAAGACTGAAAGGAGCCGAATAAATGCTTTAGAAATGCGTGCACTGAGAATAATTCATGGAGTGACTATGTATCACAGAATGCGGAATGAAGTGATTTGGGATGAGTGTGAACTTAAGGCTGATGTATTGAGTTAGATGAAGAAGAGCACTCTGAGATTGTTTGGGCATGTAGGACGAATGATTGAGAAAACACTAGCAAAATAGCTAGAAATAATGGCAATCCTGGAAGCCTCATTGATTCACTTTTAAAAAACAAAACAAAAAAGAAACTTATAAAAGATTATATATTTAACGACAGCTATAAGCAAACCTATAAATGGAGCAAAGCCCTATTTATAAAAAAACATATACGAAATAACTAAATAACTCTTATTTAAATGGAAAGGCAAAAATGGAATACTTAGCAACAGTGGTGTGTATAAACTTTTATGTGCTGACTGTGATAATTTCTATATAGAAAAGACAGGAAGATCTTTTGAAAAGAGATTTCGTGAACACAAATCCGCCTTAATAAATCCTCTAATTTATTCTAAAATGGCTAATCATTGTCACCGTGAAAACCATACTTTATCTATCGATGATGCCAAATTCTTACATATCAGTAGTAACGAAAATAAATTGGACAGATTAGAGGCCCTACAAATTTCTAAGTCAGTACATCAATCTTAACATCTGTTGAACAGTTATATCAGAAAAATCTCTCCGGTCTTTGCCGAAATCATCCCATGCCTCCCTCACCCCTCAGCCCCCAACCGTTGAAGCGTGTATATCGGTACCAGTTCGAACAGAATTTAGTCTTGTTTGTGCTCCCCTGAAGATGAGGTGAAAGCCTTGAAACCGGTAGGGTTATACCGTCACAAAAAAGGAATAAACAGTGTTTGATAAAAATAAATTACAATAACAAAACAAATATGTAACAGCATACGAGTACAGCACAACTTTCTTGTTAAGAACTATATGTATAGTTTCTAAAGTTATAACTTTTATGACGATCACAGTAACTCCTTCGGTAAGAAATGCCACTCAAAACATGAAAATCTTAATTTTGTGATGGCATCTTCTTATCAATGATAATAACAATCAATGATGGTGTATAGATTGGCATAGTATGATTAACATATGTTGTGGATCGCTCTTATCAGCATTACAGAAACAAGTTGAAGCATTATTTGAAAGAGATAAGATTTTTGTGGTCAAAGAGCTTTTCAAAGTCTACTAAAGTGTACTTACTAAAATTATGTAAACTTAATGTTGATGTACGAGTATTAAGTAAGATTAACAAGTGGACTCTGAGTTGGTTAAGGCATGTAGAACAAATTAATGCAGAAAGACCAACAAAAAAAATTACAGTGCGAATGGGGTAAGAAGGTGTGGTAGAGAGAGAGATTAACCTTTCCCTTCCTGTGCTAAAAAAATCCGCCCGTTCCGGTGATGTGTATTCAATACACATGTAAAAATGAGCGATTTAAAATCATAAAAATAAAATATTAATAGCCAATCGATTAAATTGGAAGTCAAAAGTGATAATAATTGAAATTTCATTGCTGAAAACATGAAAAAAAAAACATCGGGCGACGTTCACAAAACGGGCAAAGCGACCACCTCGAACGAAAGCCCGTGAGCTACTGAAGCGAGTGGACTGAGATTTTATTTCTTGCGTTCCCATATACCGAAGTAGAGTGAGAGTGAGACGTGAAAAGCGTAGCTTCCTCACCCATAGCGGTTTTTTTAGAATTAATATACTTACGTCACACACTGACACACGTTTGATTGTATTGATGAATTTATTCCTGATTTTCACAAAATATCTCTGATGTGGCCGATAAGTGCTAATTATTATAATATTTTTTTCATTCAATGCGTAAATGTATTACGGAGGAATACCTAAAATCTGAAGCCAGTATTTATTATATTTATAGAGATATTAAAGTTTTTAGAAGCAATGTGTACTAGTTACACATCACAGGACAAAAAGGGTTAAGGAACATATGGTTGGATTTATTATTATATGTTCAACACACATACGTGTTTGTACACTCCACTACACCTTAAGCCGAATATTTTACTATCACATATCGGAAGATCTCTAAAAGGTTTCTTTGTGGCCCGTCTTTTCTTAGTACATTTTTTTCTTGCATTTTCTAAAAATAAACAGATGTTGGGAAATACCTAATCTAATCAATGGCCACAGCCACCACCTTCCTATCCTTACCCTCAATTTATTTGTATTTATTTTGTAATAGTTTTAATTTGTCAATAATAAATAAATAAATAGTGGGTTTGCATCCCGAATTAGAGCTCCTTTAAGGCGAGTCTGCTGTCTAAAAGGCGCTATATAAATTGTCCTTCAATGATTATTTTTAAGTGAATGTATTTTATTTAAAAAAAAGGCAATTAATGCTAAAATGAGAAATCGTAACAGCGACAGATGTGTGGTGTGATAACAACGTCTGGCATACTTTCCTCTCTGCCTATCCCGACAGGGAAACGGCGCGATGTATGTAAATTTGAATAAGCTTTCGAAATCGATATTATCAGGGTAACAGAAACAAGTAGAAGTAAACATTGTAAGAGATGAGGTTATTTTATGGTGGAGGAGCATTTAAAAGTCGAAGTATTTGATGTTCGTCTCCCTCTACTCAGTGATAATTATTAAAATTTGAAGGAATGAATTAACAACTATGGAAAGCATTCTTCAAAATAACTACAGTATGAATATAAATAAAGACAAAACAAAGCTGCTGACTGTAGGCCGAGCGCAACACCAGATGAGAATAGTGATGTCGGGTAAACCACTAAAGAACACCGAGGAGTTTGTCTACCTCGGGAGCAAAATAACATGGGACGGTCGGTCCGAGAGCGAGGTCGACAGCCGTATACATCAGGCTAGACTTGCATTTAATAAAAGGTCGAAAATAATAGAATCAAATAATATAGACCTAAAACTGAGAATACTCCTCATCAAGACCTATGTATGGAGTATCTTGATGTACGGCTGCGAGACATGGTGCCTATCCGAAAGAGATAGACGAAGACTAGAGGCTTTTGAGATGTGGCCCTATAGAAGACTATTAGGAATTTCCTGGAGAGACCGCATCACAAATGAAGAGGTTCTCCAACGAATCGAAGGAGGAAGGCACCTGCTCAGGATCCTGTCCGAAAGGCGTGCAAGATGGATCGGTCATATAATACGACAAGAGGGCCTCTTGCATGCCATAATGGAGGGTATGACCGAGGGGACAAACTCTAGGGGACGCCCACGCCGAGAGTACCTGGAGGACCTGTTGGTGGACATGCGCTGCTCAACATATACAGACTTAAAAAGAGCCGCACAGGACAGGGGGGAATGGAGGAGAAGAGTTGAAATTGATGCAAACCAGTCATAGGACTGCAACCACGGAGGAGGAATTAATTAATAATATTTTCCATTTTGTGTGAATTTATTTATTTGCGGTCACCCACCAACCACCATTCACAATCCAGCCGTTAGGTTAACAGGCACGCATAAACGCGGCCACATCCATCAGCCCTCGCTCTCGGTGAAAGTAAAGCGCACTAAACACGAAGCGAAAAAAATCATTACGAATTTATTACACCTCCATTTGAATTGGTGAGTAATTCAGTAGTTCTCAGACGTCTTCGGTTCATGGCCGTCCAAAATGAGAACATAACTAACAATTGCACTTAAAAAATAAATGAAACACGTATTTAAAATTGATAAAAAGTTTTGTAATAAGTACATATTGTGAACAATCATATTATTTATTTATTTATTTATTATTACACATGACAAGAAATATACACAATTTGAGAAAAAACAACAGGTAATTTGATTTGGACGTATAATTTTAATGGATCTGGGTTTGTTGCCTTTCATTTGTCGTATCCCCAGTAAACTAGGCTTTTGCCTGTATCTCACTGAGGATATTTAGCATGAAAAAATAAATCGATACTTCTTTCCGATTTTTGATAACACAAAAAACCCCGTTGCACGCTCTCATCAACCTGACAAACAGTGTATTATTATTGAATACATAAATCGTAATCAGTGGGATAAGTGAGTCATTTTCTCAAATCACTACTTTAATTTACCGCACATTTTCTCAAATCTTGGAATTAGACTAGACACTAAAAACCACGTAAGTTTCATTTCAGTGAAAATATTGTAAAATTCCCCTGTAAGCTGTGGAATGTTCCAATAACCACGGCGCATACTTTGGAAATCACTGGAATAGTCGTAATGTATGGGTCAATAATGAAATATTTGAACAAGTTGAGATTTTTTTTCTATTTGGATAGGAATGTTCTGCAGGTAATAAAGCCAAAGGCACACTTAGTACTGTTTTACCAATCAATCAATTGCAGAATTTTCAATAATTATTATATATGGAAGATGAAGCCAATCTTGGTGTATGGAAGCGAAGCCTAATCATTAAATGGGAGTGACAAGAGTTGATTAAATGAGCTAGAAATGCGCGCTTTGTGTACTGGTAGAATATCTGGTATTACAATTTTTAATAGAATGACGTATCTTTCAATTATTTAGACACATTGCTCGTGGACAAGGAAATAGTTTGGAGAGGTGTGTGGTTACTAGAGGCGTGGAAGGACTACGCACAAGAGAAAGAATCCCAATGCGTTGGACTGACCAAGTGAGATCCGCAACTGGAATACCCATAACAACTGCCCTTCGAGTCTTCGAGTGCATGTATGAATGGAGAAGAGTCGTTGGAGGCTATCATGGGAGTCACGATGCTCAGTCATGAGCTACTACACGACAAAATAGAATGGATTTTGCCATTCAAGTTGTCTTCATATTTTTTTTCTTCACATTATCTATTCCTTGAAATAAAAGCATTTAGGTAGACAAATTTATTTACTTCTTCGTTATTCCTTAGCGACTCACTTTTTATCAGTCTCAAATTGATCGAAAATCAGAACTTTTGTTTATTTCTAGTCTTAGTTGGCGGCTCTATTTCAACTCTATGAAGGACCTCGACTATCTTAAGTTTGTAGTTGGCTTTAAGCTTTGTATTGTCTGTGAATCTTGTATTGGAGATATTACTGTAACAAATCAAAAAATCACCTTTCCATTTGTCCCATATATTTCTCATGTTGTACTCTCTATATATCATGTGTTGAATAAAACCAGTGTTGCGACTCTAACTCTGATTCCGATTACAGAAAATTTAAATGTTTGACTCCGATTCCAATTATAGTACATATATTGTTAACCATACGTTATTATACTTAATTACGTGGCGAAACTACTTTTTTTAAATTTTATTTAACACATGACAAGAAATATACATAATTTGCGAAAAAACAACATGTAATTTAATTTGGACATACAATTTTAATGGATCTGGGTTAGTTGCCTTTCATTTGTCGTGTCCTCAGTAAACTAGGCTTTTGTCTGTATCTCACTGAGGATATTTAGCATGCAAAAATAAATCGATACATCTTTCCGATTTTCGATTACACAAAAACAAAACCCCGTTGCACGCTCTCATCAACCTGACAAACAGTGACACTCAATTACACCTGGAAACATCATGCGAAATCAAACTCCTCACACACCATCACTTCAGAAAGACCGAAAACGTTCTGCCCGCAATATACCGCACACAACCATAAAAATATATACAAATATATAACAAAAAAAAGCCCACACTCAAGAGCCCACACACACCTTTTCCACACGTCATTCATCTTGCTTAACACTTGCCACCCTGTGATGGATAGCGAATGACCAAGACTTTTTAATACATAATAAAATAATTTTTATAGCTAATTACAAAAAAATAGCCTGGCAGACTTTGCATAATTTTAATTTAAAACATGCATTTTTCAATGGACGCTTAGCGTCCAGCACCGTGGCTGGCGGAATTTTTTAGCACAGTAAAGCAAGTTTTAAATGTAGGTTTTTGGAAATGGTGTTCACGGGGATCCTTAATCATTATACACGCTATTTATACAAGATTCATAATTTAATTATCCAATTTATCTAGACAATAAGTTTAAAAAAAAAGAAACAAATAAAAAAAGTTGGAGTTGAATTTAAAATAGCATTTCCCGACTTCGAATCTGACTCCGACTCAATAAAAAGTAATAGATCCAGATATATAATGTATAATATTATAATATCAAATATGACAAATAACGTGCGTCTTTTAGATCGTGTATAGCGGCCTTAGGTAATAGATAGTCGCTCGCTCATCTCTCCTCAACGTATATATGTACCCGGTACACCTTTCAACTCACCCTTCCTGTTCCGTGTTGTCCTGATACCTGCTCGCTGTTCGGGAATTTAGCCCCGGTCAGAGAGGGAAGAATGGAACTTTTTTTTTGTTTCCCGTTTCCCATTTCCCATTTATTTTCCCATGTTTCCTCACCCAGGAATGAATTAAAATTTGACGCTTTTACTATACTCGTCAAGGAAATAAAATAAGATAGAAATATCTTTAAAATACCTTACTTTAAAGTATTTATTTATCTATCTGTCCACTGAACATAAATATCTGTATTATTTAAAAAAAAATTATTGCTGGTAAAATTGTGAAAGGATGGTTGCATCAAGTGAAGGCTATTTTAAAATAAGAAACCGTAGAAAATCGTATGAGAACGTGTATGGATGAAGAAGGGGCGACGGATGTGTGTCGAGATAGGAACGTCTAGCACTCTGTCTTCTCTGCTTACCGCGACAGAGAAGTGGCGTGATGATACATATGTATGTATGAATATTGTATACAGATGAGATTATTGCAATGTAGCGATCTCTTACAACCATCCAGAAAGGTATTAAAAGAGGCCTTAACTGATAATTCGAGTGGAATATTTCGTTTTAAAATAATTTGAGTTCCAACGGAAATCGATCCCTTAACCCAGGGGTCGGCAAACTTTTTTCGCTAAGGGCCAGATCGTAAAAAAAATAGACTGGACGGGCCCAGGAAGCAAATTCGAGGATATTTATATATGCAATTCTACTTATATAGCAAAAAATAACATATATTACCTTTTTTTAAAAGGCGGTGATAATAATTATACACATTTTGCTGACACACTTGCGAAAAAACGAATGAAATGTTTACATTTATTAATAAAGTTATTATACGAGTAGAAACAGGCAAATTTTTCCTATTATTGAACAACAAATATAACATAACAATAATGAGGTCTACTATAGTTCGGAAATTCTAGGATGAGTCCTGTGACAGCTCACAAATTTGCCCCAATACAACCTTATGTAATGTATTTACCTAAATAACTTGCTAGTTATTAAAATTGAGGCTTATATTAAAGTTGATAAAATAATTAAAATTACTGAACATCGTTACAAGGTTGTATTGGGGCAATTTAGTGAGCTGTCACAGGACTCATCCTAGAATTTCCGAACTATAATGAGGTGAATGGAATTGCTTTTTTTGAGATAACATTTCATCAAACTGGGGTTCGTAGTTAGTACTTCCTATCATCAAAATTTATTGCAAATGGTCATCTGTTAACGCTGACCTGTATTGCGATTTTACATACTTCATTTTTGAACATTTACATCTTTTTGTTATAACTAATGCTTTCTTGAAATATTTTTTTTATTTATGATTACATAATTTAATTTAATTAAAGTATTGCAATAAACTTAAACTAACTATGTCTTCTTCTCCCTGGCTCCATCCCAACTCACTGTCTGCGAATACTGTTGAGGTCAGCTCTCCTCGTCCTCAGGTTGTATGCTCTTCTGTCCCGGACTACGTCCCCCAGGTCGTGCCTCTGCATCATGTTATCTTTTTGCACCACCCACGAATTCTTTGGTCTTCCTCTGGTTGTTATTCGAGGAAGATCCATGGAGATTGCCTGGTTCACAATGTGATCGGGTGCTCTGCGTCCAACGTGCCCATACCATCTCAATCGCCTCTCCTCCATCTTGCTGTTGATGTCTGTAACACCTAGGCTTCCAGGAATGCGTGATTACTAACTATGTACTCAATAAAACAATATTATTCATATACAATTTAACTTAAACAGTTTAACAAAACAAACACATAAAACGTATTACAAAAGAGATTGATTATTAGCTCGCGGGCCGGATTAAAATAGGCATCGGGCCGGATTTGACCCGTGGGCCGTAGTTTGCCGACCTCTGCCTTAACCCGCGAGCATCAATGGGATGAATATATTTAATTTATTGTAAAGGAAATACGAATTTATATAAAAAGCAATGTGATAGATAGAGTACGTGTATTTGAATGAATTCTTTAGTTGTTATTGTACTAGGTAAGTCCAGAAAGTAAGTGTACTGAATTTTTGTAGGTTACATTTTTTTTTATTTAAACAAAAAAATGACGTAGTTACCGTAGTACATATGTAAGCTATTTTTCGACATAGTCGCCATTCCTCTCAATGCAGGTGGTGAAGCGGGGTATCAACTTTTTGATGCCTTCCTCGAAGTAGTTTCCCGCCAACCCCTCCGTCCACTTCTCCACCTCCTCCTTTACCTCCTCGTCGGTTGAAAACCTTTTTCCACCCATGTGCAGCTTCAGGGAGGTAAAGAGATAGTAATCTGAAGGTGCTAGGTCAGGGGAATGCGCGGGATGGTTCAGGGCATCCCATTTAAACGAGGCGAGCAGTTCCTTCGTGGCGTTGGCCGTGTGTGGTCTGGCATTGTCGTGCAGCAGGCAGACTCCCTTTGTCAGCATGCCTTTCTTCTTGTTCTGAATCGCCCTCCGCAATTTTTTTAGGGTCTCACAGTATCTTGCAGAGTTGATGGTCTCTCCTTGAGGCATATATTCAATTAAAATTATGCCTTGACAGTCCCAAAACAATTTCGTTAATTTCGTCAGTCACAATTGAAGGTCTTCCGCTCCTCTGATCATCATGCACAGACGTACGACCGTTTTTAAACTCGCGACACCACTTGTACACACTCGTACGATTCATAGCTTTATCACCATATGCGGTTTTCACCTCATTATAAACCTCAACCGGAGGTTTTCCCTTCCAAACGAAATAACGGATGACGCCGCGTATTTAGCACTTGGCGGGAGATTGGATTGACATTTTTCACGAAACGTGTTGTCGCGTCGATACTTCTCAACGCACTGACCTCGAACCGGTCTCGTTGCGGAGGGGAAGGGTCAGGCTACACGGAAGTGTAGCCAACATGTCGAAAATAAAATCCATCCGGTCGTGAGAGCCTCAGTACACTTACTTTCTGGATACGCCTCGTATGTTATAACTAACTCGCTGGAGTTATTGCCACGTGGCGGGCAATCTATGCCAATAAACCTGAAAGTTGTTAAAGAGGTCGTAAAGTCATTCATCAATTGTTAATCATGTCACCTATTTCCAGTGGGAGACAACAGAAATCCCAGCGTCCCATAGTTCGCTTCAACCAGGTCATGCTCAAAGCATGTAGTCCCGATATTCGGTCAATTTTTAAATGTTCTTTATAACCCACAGTCTCATTCAATGCTACTTTCATTCAAGAAACCTCATCTCTGCATGATCTTCACCTTGCATCATCTGATCACACTTACTTGGAGTGTATTCATGGCTCTTCAAGTAGGTTAAGACAGTTGGTCACCTGGGGCCATCTTTTTCGAGAGTCTAACCAGTCGTCAGTTTTGTTGATGCTGTCTGCTCCTGTGGTGTGGAATGATCTGCTTGTGCTAGATATATGAGTGGTGTGTACAACTTTAGACGACACTTGAAGACAACCCTTTTTGAGAGGTCTTATGAAGGTGGAGGATTTTTTTAGTATAATATGTCAATAATAGTCAGTTCGAATCCCAGGTTAGAGCGCCCTTGAGGAGAAAGAGGGGAACTCTTTCTGTAAACGTCCCTGTATTAATTTTTATCTGTGTAATTAATTTACAGTTCTTACTTTCTTTATGATTCTGTTATACATTTTAATCTTGATACTGGTGAATTAGTGAGCGAGTGACCATTGATGTCTTAGTTGTAACTGAAAAAAACAAAAACGTGAAATAAAAAAAAATGGGTTCCAACTGAAATCGAGCCCACAGACGACAGGTCCCTGGTTTTGAAGACTTCGTTCCTACTCTCTCTCCGTGGTTGCAGTCCTAAGACTGGTTTGCAGCAATTTCAACTCTTCTCCTCCATTCCCCCCTGTCCTGTGCGGCTCTTTTTAAATCTGTATATGTTGAGCAGCGCACGTCCACCAACAGGTCCTCCAGGTACTCTCGGCGTGGGCGTCCCCTAGAGTTTGTCCCCTCGGTCATACCCTCCATTATGGCATGCAAGAGGCCCTCTTGTCGTATTATATGACCGATCCATCTTGCACGCCATTCGGACAGGATCCTGAGCAGGTGCCTTCCTCCTTCGATTCGTTGGAGAACCTCTTCATTTGTGATGCAGTCTCTCCAGGAAATTCCTAATAGTCTTCTATAGGACCACATCTCAAAAGCCTCTAGTCTTCGTCTATCTCTTTCGGATAGGCACCATGTCTCGCAGCCGTACATCAAGATACTCCATACATAAGTCTTGATGAAGAGTATTCTCAGTTTTAGGTCTCCTACTAGGCCACGGAAAACGTCAAGTGTTATTTGAAGTGACAACTCGTTTCGTAAAACAAACGTTCCTTTCTTTTAAAAACACAATAAACTAAATAAAATATTGGCCATTCGGGGTGTGGTGTGGTGTTTGTTGTTTGGTAGGATAGGATTTTTTTTTCAGTAATAGGACGACAGCACTGAAACTTCTATTCTACCAGGATCACATAATAGAAAAGGAGATGAATCATTACTCCACTCGCTCACAGAGTTGGCGTTATTCCTTGCCAGTGTACCGTGCTGGTTGGTACTTTGTACGAGGCGTCGAGCTGTTTGTTTGGCTATGTAAATTTATGTACAACCATCTGCGGTATTAATGTCGGCCGGTCGCGCTGAGCCTGGGACTGCTCAAACCTTTTGATAAACAACACGGATAGATCTACGCGAAATTGTGGGATAACGTAATCAACATTTTCCATTTCATTCTTCACTTGTTTGCTGTATATACAGAAAAGTAGGATAATAATGAATTCTACATTGCCATGAAACTTAAAACAATCCGTGATATTATATTTTGGAGTCACTTTAATTCTTTACTTACATACTTCACAATTTGGCGCAATTGTTTATTTGCTTATTTTTTTATTGCAATGTTTCGAAAGGTTACTCAATTAACACGTTCACTGCGTCGAACACGGCTCCCGTGTCCATACAAAATAGCCTTGAATGTTGAGTGCACTCATAAACGTCTCCCGATAAGGATTCGTCGCCGGTTTCATGTGTTTTGAAGACACGAAGGAATACACTTGTATATGATGTTTCAATAGAAAGTAGAATTTGATTTTTAACAAAGTTATGGGTTTTCAAAAATTCGCGAATTTTCAGCATCTCTGTATGACATTTTATACGCAGTGAACGTGTTAAATCATACAAAATAATGTTGTAACATGCTGTTGGTGAAAGCCATTCCTTGGGTCATTAACCCTTCCTTCCCTGTGATGTGTAACTAGTACACATTGCTTCTAAAAACTTGAATATCTATATAAATGTAATAAATACTGGGTTCGGATTTTAGGTATTCCTCCGTAATACATTTACACATTGAATGAAAAAATAATATTAATAATAATTAGCACTTATCGGCCACATCAGAGATATTTTGTGAAAATCGGGAATAAATTCACTAATACAATCAAACGTGTGCCAGTATGTGACGTACGTATATTCATTCTAAAAAAAACACTATGGGTGAGGAAGCGATGCTATTCACGTCTCACTCTCACTCTACTTCGGTATATCGGAACGCAAGAATAGAATGTCAGTTCTCAATTGTGTTTCCTCCTTCGAGGTATGACATACACAATGTTAGTCCGTCTCAGGCCTCAATAACTCTCGGGCTTTCGTTTGAGGTAGTCGCTTCGCCCGTTTTGTGAACGTCGGCCGATGTTTTTGTCATGTTTTCAGAAATAAAATTTCAATTTTTATTACTTTTGACTTCAAATATAATTAATTTAATCGATTGGCTATGAATATTCTTATTTTTCCGGTTTTAAATCGCTTATTTTTACATGTGTATTGAATACACAGCACCGGAACGCGCGGGTTTTTTTTTAGCACAGGAAGGTAAAGATTAAACATAAGATCTAGGGGGTTTCCTATTTTCCATATGAGTATAAGCATTTATTTCTCGAGTGGCGACCAAAACTGGATATGGAAAGTTGGGTAGACCATGTACGAGTCTTCTTCGGTGGTCAGATGGCATTAGATGCATTGTGGTATTTCAAAGGAGGTCTCGGAATAGAACTGTAGGGAATTTATTTCTCGAGTGGCGACCAAAACTGGATATGGAAAGTTGGGTAGACCATGTACGAGTCTTCTTCGGTGGTCAGATGGCATTAGATGCATTGTGGTATTTCAAAGGAGGTCTCGGAATAGAACTGTAGGGAATACCGTCGTCCCTGAATATTGTCAACACGCACGGTCCAGGACCGACGAACCAACCTTCGCACATGTCCAAAGGTCGCATACCAGAACATTAATATTGTTTACCCGCAAATACTATTTACGTTACATTCCACAGTAGAAAGAGAACGCATCGCGTTGTCTCACCGTTTTCATCAACAAATTACCTACCCACTATATTATCCGCAACGTCTGCAAACACCTCTGCACGCGCAGGAGTGAGATAAAGTATATATTGCGGGCGCATTCACGCACATCTATAAATACCTACTTATCGACAAATAAAGATTATTATTCACTTGACCATTCATTGCTGTTTACTATTCATTGATTGTTCACTCTCACTTTCCGCATTCCTAATCGACGTATTTTATTTTAAATGCTAAACAATCAAAATCATCACGACGTACCAGTAAAGCATTCCGCTAAAGAACCAATCGGAGACACAAAGATGAACTCTGGAATTAAGAATGCTGATAAGTATGGTAACAATTGCGATGTGCGATGTGTTACTGATATCATATGAATTATGTCCTCAGCAACATCACGCAGTGATCTGAAAAAGGGGGTTCACTCGTGAATCCTTCATAGTCAGTTGTCATGGAATGTGGGCGTCTTCTGTCAAAAACAATTCAAAAACAATTTCCCTCCATTGAAATCGATAATTCATATATTCCGTATTCACCACATGTCAAATAACTGGGAATCCCTTTTGATGGAAACCTGAGTTACCCTAATGTCTCCGAGTACATAAATAATTTTCTATAGTTTTAAAATACTCAATAAGGCAACACTTATTATATTGTTTATAGTTAAGGCATTAACGTTGTGGAGGTTTAAAGACATTGTAATTTGTTTTATCAACCACTGTTTATTCCACTTTTTGTAACGGTATAACCCTACCGGTTTCAAGGGTACCCCATCTTCAGGGTAGCACAAACAACACGTATTATTGAAATTCGTTTGTCTTTTCTGAAAAATAATTTTGTAAAGTTAATAATCATTTCCAATACATACTATGATGACCTCCGTGGCCTAGTAGAGGGTGCACCTGTTTGCTAACCCAAGGGTTGCAGGCTCGATTATCGTTGGAACCCAGAAGTAAAAAAATATTTCAGTTTGGTATCCACTTAAAACCCTTCAACTGGCCTGAAAAAAGACCCCTTTGAACCCATTCTTATGGTTGTACTGTATACAATAAAAGTGTAATATAGTACTGTACATTACATACCTTCACGCCATTTCCATTTTGGGGTAGGGAAAGAAAGGAAATCTCCACACCTTCCTATCCACACAAACAGTTTTTATCTCATCCTCGCTCATATATCTCGTCTTACATTCTCTTCTATTTCTTAGCTTTCCCTCATTTAATACTCTTCCATTTTTCCTCGCAAGCCATATCCATTTCAGATATATTCTTTATTATACTGCAATATTTGCGCTGATTTTTTTAACTATAATATAATTAATTAATTACAAGTTAAGTTTTCATTGTATTATCCAATATAGATAGATTATGCACTTATAAAAATAATATTGAGTTTTAAAATTAACTTGTCTTGTGTTAAAATTAATGTTTATCGTGTTCTGTAAAATACAGTCTTGCTAACAGGAAAAATAGCAAACAAAGCCCTTGTTAAATGATAATCTTCGTAATGTAACGGAAAATTAATTATTTGCGCCATCGTTGAATTAAGATTGTTTTCGGCGCCATATTCACAGACTGATCATTAAGATCTTCACCACACTCACACGTGGCATGATCTTGTTAAATGAATGACTTTCGTTATCGATGCAATTGTGGGCCTGACAAATAAATTCGCAGGAAAACATAATCGATCAATCAATCATTAATTATTCTTGTTTGTTTTATGTAGACTGCTTAATCATTTAATTTTTTTTATTTGAAATTAATATATTTTTTATTTGAAATTAATATAGTAGTCCTAACTTTTTCCGACACAATTTTTTTCTTTTTTCTGTCACCGTACGAATAGAAAATATTTTACTGTTTCACAGGGGATCATAAAGGAAGAGGCGTACAAGATTTTGTTGGTTCATCGTGACACGGTGACTGCGATTGATATCTGGGCCTACTACACTCGTGCCGATGTACTCGTACGGTAACACCGACAGCGACATTTATAAATATGTATTTTTGCGTATGCAAATAGCGCACACGCCGGGAGCGAATACCGCCTCCTAAATATTCTGCCTCCCTGGTAGCGAGATAGCGGAAAGTACCGCTATCGTCGTACGGCGCCGACAGGCCTGCCTGCCGCCTGCCTGCCTGCCTGCCTTGCTTGTTTGTTTGTTTGTTCCTCCCTCTCTTGTCTCTCTCAAAAGCGTAAAATAAAATTCGTATTGCAATTATTTCGCGAACTTAATTAATACTGTGCTGGACAGCTGAAAAAATCAAACGAACTGTAAGGAGCTGTTGAAATGGATTTAAATTATGGTGGACAAGAAAGACTCAATAAAATAAATTGTTTACGTTTTAGATGTTGCCAGAAATGTGTGATTCTTAATTTATTCCATCCATACATTATCACCAGTCTTCTTCATTCAATGTTGGATATCAACATCTCTTTATGTTCCATATTCTGAGTCAAGTGTTTTCACTGCGTTCCCCGCAATGTCTTAAATATTATTTGACCATCGAGTCTTCGGCGATAATATGGAATAATAAACCCATTCCATTCAAGACGTAAACTTGAACAAATACGGGCTCTCAATAACATATCTACATACATTAAATACGAGGCGTATCCAGAAAGTAAGTGTACTGAGGCTCTCACGACCGGATGGATTTTATTTTCGACATGTTGGCTACACTTCCGTGTAGCCTGACCCTTCCACCCCGCAACGAGACCGGTTCAAGGTCAGTACGTTGAGAAGTGTCGACGCGACAACACTTTTTGTGAAAAATGTCAACCCAATCTCCCGCCAAGTGCGAAATTTTGTAAAAAGGCAAGAGTTTTTGAGGCGCTGCAAACTCCATGGAGATGAATTTCTCCGCTCCATCGTTACTGGAGATGAAACTTGGGTTGCACACTACACGTCTGAAACCAAAAGGCAGTCTCAACAGTGGCGTCACACCTCTTCACCCTCCGCCAAAAAGTTCAAAACCACAATTTCAGCCAAGAAAATCATGGCATCCGTATTTTGGGACTGTCAAGGCATAATTTTAATTGAATATATGCCTCAAGGGGAGACCATCAACTCTGCAAGATACTGTGAGACCACACACGGCCAACGCCACGAAGGAACTGCTCGCCTCGTTTAAATGGGATGTCCTGAACCATCCCGCGCATTCCCCTGACCTAGCACCTTCAGATTACTATCTCTTTACCTCCCTGAAGCTGTACATGGGTAGAAAAAGGTTTTCAACCGACGAGGAGCTAAAGGAGGAGGTGGAGAAATGGACGGAGGGGTTGGCGGGAAACTACTTCGAGGAAGGCATCAAAAAGTTGATACCCCGCTTCACCACCTGCATTGAGAGGAATGGCGACTATGTCGAAAAATAGCTTACATATGTACTACGGTAACCACGTAATTTTTTTGTTTAAATAAAAAAAAATGTAACTTACAAAAATTCAGTACACTTACGTTGTGGATATGCCTCGTATATCCATCAACAAGACATGGACCCAATTGTTGCATTTTCATGATTGAAGAATTCACGGCGTGTATGCATCTCTTATTGGCAAATTGCTATTGACACATTTAAATTATATTCGTACAATAAAAGGTTTTATGTGTTTATAGCAGAAGTGTTGAAACCGAATTAAAGCAATATTTCGGGGCTTATATCAAACGATGTTGCAATTTACCTTTTACAGAAACAGTAAAGACTGTCCATGCAATGAGACTCTGGAACCAGTTATACACCAATGTTAGACTTGCTCTGTACTTGGCATGATTTTAGAAGTGACAAAAAAAACTCTAAATTTCTAGTTAGTGATATAACATGTTTCATTCCTGATGTTCCTTACCTCTCCACCATCCCTTCCTTTTCCTTTAATTGATGATATCTCACATTTACTTTTATTATGTATATGATATGTTCATAAATTTCCATTCCATTTCAGTTTCAATCTTGGGGATTGGTTAGCAGCAAAGCTCTGCATCTCCTCTTCCACTCCGCTCGGTCTTCAGTGATCCTCTTGAGCTCTGTATAGGAGGTGCAGTCCATATCGTGGCGTATTTGCTCCAGATACTCCCGGCGAGGACGCTCTCTGCCAATCGATCCCTCAATCTTTCCCTCCAGTATATTGTGCAGGAGATTTTCATGTCGCAGCATATGACCCATCCATTCTGCACGCCTTTCCGTTATGGTATTTGACAGGTGCCTGGTTTCTTCGATCCTGCTGAGAACCTCGTCCTTTGTAATGTGGTCTCTCCAGGAAATCCTTAGGATTCGTCTATATGTATAGGTCCACATCTCGAAGGCCTCCAATCTTTTTCGATTCCTTTCGCCTATGCACCACGTCTCGCAACCATACATCAAAATACTCCACACATATGTTTTGACCAATTGCTTGCGGAGCTTTAGGTCCATGTTGTTGGATTCGAAAATCTTTGATTAAAGGCGAGTTTTGCTTGGTAGATTTCATAAAGATTTATAATTATTTGAATATTTTTAGCGACCATGTGACTTCCTTTATTTACTTTTGTTTGGTTGACTGGAAGAGGATTGCCGCCTGGCAATAAACCCGCCAGATTGTTTTTACAATGAAATGTTAAATAAATTAAAATAAAATAAATATTTTTATGCAGCGGTATGATTTTTATAATATCGTGTCGATAGTGACACGATATCACGTTCTACAATAACTAAGCGGTTTGCATAGTCAATAAAATCGATGTAACAGACGCCTTGGCCCATGGCAAGTTGTGCATGCTACGCTGCCAGGCTTTCTCAAAATAAAGAAAATGCTTTTCTCATACATATAAATATACGCCGGCTGTGACTCATTTATGTTAAGTATCTGGGCTCACTCATTCACAAAGACGGAGGGTGCGCCGCGGATGTTGACCATAGAATAAGTGTGGGATGGATGAAATTCAGATCGGTAACAGGAGTCTTGTGTGACCCAAAAATGCCTATAAAACTGAAAGGAAAGGTATACCAGACTATCGTTGGACCCGCAATTATGTATGGCTCAGAATGCTGGACTATATAGAGCTCCTACTCTAGGCAATTTGAAACAGCAGAAATGCGAATGCTTAGATGGTCGGCAGGAGTATCACTAAAATATAAAATTAAGAGCTCACGCATTCGTGGTAGCCTGGGAGTCACTGACATAAATAGTAAGCGGAAAGAGCGACATCTGAGATGGTACGGCCACATAAGACGGAGACCACCAGACCATACTGTAAATCAGGCAATGTCTGTGGATTTTCCTCGACAGCCGTCCAGAGGAAGACCAAAAAACACCTGGATGACTCGATGCTCCAAAATCCTGCAGAGGAACGGCCTAGATGAAAGCGACACCCAGAACCGAAGAATATACAGCCTGAGAACGAGAAGAGCCGACCCCAACAGCCTACCTAGGCAATGAGTTGGGACAGTGCCAGGAACAAGAAGAAGATACTTTTCTCATACAACTCCATGGATCTATAATATTAATAAAAGGTCAATTTATATAGCGCCGTTTAGAGAACAAACCCTCCGCAAGGACCAATTATATATTTTATTTGACATTTTATGATGGATTCTCAGGTTCCTTTCTTTGCGATGTGTGCAGAACATGGAAACACCACATAGAGTCCAAGTGCATGAATATGCATATTTGCGCACTTCCCTCTTTTTTAGGGGAAAAAAATTAGAGGGAACGTTGCTCACGACCTCAAGTCAATCTTTTCATTTCCGTCCGATAATATAATTTATTTCCGAAATGAAAAACAGCGAACGTATCAACGAGCGAGCAAATCTGTCAGGATTGAGGATAACGCTAACGACCTTATTTATGGTCCGCCGTGGGGCAAGGCGGGGCGGGAGCAGATCTCGCCATCTGCGGCCCGGGACAGGGGCGGAAGGGGTCCGGTCTACAGACTCCGAACAAGTATCGGATCAAATGTACTATATATTTCGCTTATCGTCTGTGAGAGTTCATTTTCTTCGCGGAACTAAAAATGCAATTACAGATGCTCCCACTTGTATTGACTTACAAGAACATCTAGATCAGTGATGGGTGGTAACCTATGACACGCGTGTCAGAGGTGACACGTCAAGACATTTTGGGTGATACGCATCGTTCACGGACGGTCTTCGCCCAAGAACGAGCGATGCGCTTTCTTCGCTCGTATATTTACGACTGCAGTGGACTTAGTAAGAGGTTCAAGCACATGAAGCGAAAGGTTAAGTCTGAGCGTTGTGGTCCTCCGCGGTCTGAAACTCGATTTACTACCTATCCTTCCCAGTCCTAGGCCATATTGAATGCAGCGTTTAAGACGATCTTGTTACTCCTTTATTTATTTTATCCATTTCACAGGACACTTTCCTCTTATTCACTTTCCCTCAACTATCATCTTTTTCAGACTTTCTTTTTTCTTTTGGCAACATATCAAAAGTATGTTGATTGTTTTCCTGTATGTTGTCGAAAGTTTTAACTGTGCTGTATACAACGTAAGTGAATACAATAATACAATGTATTATTTATAGTTAAAACGTCAACCCTGTGGAGGATACTGTATTTGTTTAATAAAACACTGTTTTTCCACTTAAAATAACGGTATAACCCTTCCGGTTTTAAGGGTTTTATCTCATCATCAGGGAGCACAAACAAGACTCTGGTTTCTATTCCCCTGATGATGAAGTGAACACCTTGAAACCGGTAGGGTTGTCCTGTTATGTTAAGTGGAAACCAGTGTTTTACTAAACAAATATAATAATATTAGGTGTTAACATAAGTTGTGTCCGTTTTTTTTCAAATTTAAAAATGAGCACCAAAAGTAAAATAAAATGGTAAAGGTTATACGTCATTCGAAAGAAAATTTTCTGTTCTACAAGGTATTGTGTTTGCTTTTACATTACATATATTATAATCACGTTACATATATTATTTTATTTGATTACAAGCCTTCAAAATGGAATGTCAAGTAGACGAAAGTGAGCATTTTCGACACCTTCTGTTCGCGTTCAATTGTCGAACGTTGATTTTTGTTGTTTTCAATCAAAACATGTGGAACCCAAGCGCCGAACTTCTGGACTTTTCCCATTGATTTAAGATGGCGGTATACAGTCATGTGACAACAATTCATCTGTTCAGCCAATTCTACGGTGGTTTGAAGGGGATATTCATGAATAATATGGTTAAAACGGTCCTCATCGTCCGGAACGCTCTGTAACGATGGTCGTTATCAATGTAGCGTGTGTCCTATTAGGACGTGCTGATGATTTTGATATCGACATCGCTCTTTGTTTTTAGTTGATTCTGCGTTACTTGCTTATCTGTATTTGTCGTGATGATCTTGATTTGTAGTGATAAATATAGACTCAGGAATGCGGATATAAATCGATAAGTGGACAGCAGGTAAATAAATAAGTCTTGACAGTTGAATGGATGACAATAAAAGTATGTTTATTTCTCAGAGTGCGGACAATTTATACCAATGAATGAACCAGTTCGCGATACATATTCTATCTCGCTCTGGCGCATGGACTGGCGGTAGGTTAATTATTTATATTTGGAGATGACTAGGCGAGTCGCAGATACTATAAAATAGTAAATATTGTTGTTGTTCGCAGCGTGTAACAATCCTTGAATTCTTCATCGGTCATTGACCCTGTATGTTTATTATTAACAATAATTAATTTAATTCAATTGTGTTTAACAATTCACTTATTCATTTTGACAATTATTTATTTATTTATTTATCTGGGTAGGTATTCCTACAGCTCCATGTCTTTCAGATCGAAATTACCGTCTTTGAAACGCAAAAACCATCGACGAGCTGTCCTTTCATTCATAGCATCTCCACCGTACACTTCGTAAATATCGCGAGCAGCTTTGACAGCTTTATTCCCTCGATTGAACGCGAACAGAAGGAGGTGTCGAAAATGCTCACTTTCGTCTACTTGACATTCCATTTTTAAGGCTTGTAATCAAATAAAATAATATATGTAACGTAAAAGCAAACACAATGTCTTGTAGAGCAGAAAATTTTCTTTCGAATGACGTATAACCTTTACCATTTTGTTTTATTTTTGGTGCTCATTTTTAAATTTGAAAAAAAAAAAACGGACACAACTTATGTTAACACCCAATACAATAATATGGAATAATGTCAAAAAGTAAGAATAGAGACTGAATGATCTAGTATATTTATCGTGTGACGTTTCATGTTCCACGATTTTACACTCGACAATAATTTAATGATTTTCCCTAGTCAATAAATCGATGTCACAGACACCGTCCGATCCGTCCACGGCGAGCTGTGTGCATGCCAGGTTTACCGGGTTGCCAGGCTTCCAGGCTGCCTGCATGCAAATCTACTCTGCCTTGCGCTGCAGAAATTTTATTAGGCACTTAACGTTATTACCTCCCGTGCAGCCCCTTCAACACCAGCCTGGAGTTTCAGCCTCGCACCGTAACGCCAGTCTACAGCTGGAATCGTAAACTGCCGACCGCCACACAATGCTTTTCCTGCCTTGTGTGTGTGCTTGTGAATATCTATCTACGTTATCGTATGCGCTCCTGGTTATGGCTACATTGTCTTGACTGCGGTCGATTTTGTCTTTTTTTATTTCCCACGTCATAAAACTGTAAAATAATAATTTATTGTCGGTTTCATGATGGTGGACGAACTTGTTATTTATTTATTAATTTATTTTGTATGTATTGTACTCAGCAGACAGACACACATGACACGCATGGCAACTAATGAAATGTTCACCATCGCTAGAGTTAAAACCTCTTTTGCCCAAAGGCAATATGCTTATTTGGCTCCCATTACATACAATGGCGTGCCGACTTCAATAAAGGTAAAGGTAGGAAAACCATTTAGACAGTCGATCGGAGCGTGGTTGTTATTGCGACAGGATTTTGAGTACTTGGGCTTTCAGGATGAATGACGAGTGGAAAGGATTTATGTGAGCTCGTGAGTGTGGGTCTCTTCTTGTTGTTTTAATTTTGGTTGTTTTTGTATTTGTGTTTCTGTGTGTTTTTCTTTTTTTCTTCTTTTTTTTTTTGTTTTGAATTTGTTTTGATTTTTATTCTTATGATTGTGTGCGGTATATTGTGGGATGAATATTTTTGGTCTTTCTGGAGTGATAATGTGTGAGCAGTTGAGTTTCGCAAGATGTTTCCAGTTGTAGTTGAGTGTCACTGTTTGTCAGGTTGATGAGAGCGTGCAACGGGGTTTCATGCTAAATATCCTCAGTGAGATACAGGCAAAAGCCTAGTTTACTGGGGATACGACAAATGAAAGGCAACAAACCCAGATCCATTAAAATTATATGTCCAAATCAAATTACCTGTTGTTTTTTCTCAAATTGTGTATATTTCTTGTCATGTGTAATAATAAATAAATAAATAAATAAATTGTGTAAAAATAATTTGTTAGTTAATTTTTGATAGTTGAACAACCGATTTAAGAATATGGGATGTAAAAAGAATTATATAATAGTTCGGAAATTCTAGGATGAGTCCTGTGACAGCTCACAAATTTGCCCCAATACAACCTTGTAACGATGTTTAGTAATTTTATAATAATTATTTTATCAACTTTAATATAAGCCTCAATTCTTATAAATAGCAAGTTATTTAGGTAAATATACATTACATAAGGTTGTATTGGGGCAAATTTGTGAGTTGTCACAGGACTCATCCTAGAATTTCCTAACTCTAGTACAAAGAGAAGTTTTGAAAGTGATATACAAGATCTATCAGCGTCTTTCCAATAATGGATTAGCGCTACGCTCAAACAGAGATTGTTTACTGGCCTTTCCATTTCACCGCTCCTCTTTCTTTACGTCACCCTTTACTGTCCATGCAGTGAGACTCTGGAATCAGTGACAAACCAATATAAGATTCGCTCCGTCCTTGGCATGTTTTAAGAAGCGACTGAAAAAACTCTTCATTTCTAGTCAGTAAAATAACGAGTTTCATTCCTGATTTTTATTTTCCTTTCCTCTCCACCATCCCTTCCTTTCCTTTTGATTGGAGATATCTCACTTTATATGAAAAAGAATTTTCGGGTGATTGTCCGTCTTTGTGGGGCTCGTGGGCATATGCTCACGTATGTGTTTATGGATTTCGTGGGGATGGATAGTCATTTGAATGATTTATGCGACCACGTAACTTGCTTCTTTTACTTTTGTCTGGTTGGTTGGAAGAGATTGCCGCCTGGTAATGAGCTCGCCAGATTGTATTTGCAATAAAAATGTTAAATAAATAAATAAAATATATTGATAAATAAATTAAATATATGAAATCAGAATTCGTTCATCGTTGATATTTATCAACGATGAACGAATTCTGATTTGATCTTCCGTCAGGCTGCAGTTATGTCTTGTTTGTTAACAACTAAACGCCAAAAATATTATATTGTGTGCATTTAGAAAATACTGCATCGTTGTACGAAAATGCTCACTTTCATCTACTTGCCATTCCATTTTGAAGGCTTGTAATCAAATAAAATAATGTATGTAACGTAAAAGCAAACACAATATCTCGTAGAGCAGAACATTTTCTTTCGGATGACGTATAACCTTTACCGTTTTGTTTTACTTTTGGTGCTCATTTTTAAATTTGTAAAAAAAACGGACACAACTTATGTTAACACCTAACCTAATACATTAATTATCACATAGTGGACAGACAATCAAACTTGTTTGCGTGCGATCGAACAAAAGCTGTTACGGACTTGACGAAGGCTGGGACTCCATGATTTTTGACTTATCTTCAGCATTGAGCATGAACCAAAATACTATTTCATACTTTTCTCTTTGGCGGCACTGTTCAGCACCACGGACTTGGCGTCTCCATCAATGAGACTAATGTGGTTCCCTGGGACACTTGACTGCCCTCCAGCATCATGCTTTGCACCACGCAACTGTATTCTTCCACTTGCATCAGCAATTCCTCTGGAACAATACAGCACTTTTTCATTCATTGTTTGAATTGATTTGGTCTTGTATTAGGTTGTAGCGTTGTTATCTTGTCAATAACTGTACGCCAAAAACCCTCCTCGGTATGTATTTAGAAAATATTGAAACAAGCATAATGAAATAACAGGTAACATATATAGTATACTTTGGATTGAGAAAAAAACCCACACATGTGCCAGACCAGACCAAACCTTCTTACAGAGGAGTTTCGTGTACTTAGCTCTCAATCTATTTAATGCATTACCATAATCCATAAGATATATTAAAATATGCGATAAATATAAAACTGGAATTAAAAAGTGGCTGATATAATTCAGACAAGATTTCGTAAGGGATAAATAATGTCAAAACAAGATGAAAACTTCAATTGAATCAAAATAATGCAATGGATAAATATAATATTTTTGCGCAGTTCCCTGTTCGGAAAATAATGCAATGGAGAAATATAATATTTCTTGCGCAGTTCCCTGTTCGGAAAATAATGCAATGGAGAAATATAATATTTCTTGCGCAGTTCCCTGTTCGGAAAATAATGGAATGGAGAAATATAATATTTCTTGCGCAGTTCCATTTTGGGAAAATAATGCAATGGAGAAATATAATATTTCTTGCGCAGTTCCCTGTTCGGAAAATAATGCAATGGAGAAATATAATATTTCTTGCGCAGTTCCCTGTTCGGAAAATAATGCAATGGAGAAATATAATATTTCTTGCGCAGTTCCCTGTTCGGAAAATAATGCAATGGAGAAATATAATATTTCTTGCGCAGTTCCATTTTGGGAAAATAATGCAATGGAGAAATATAATATTTCTTGCGCAGTTCCCTGTTCGGAAAATAATGGAATGGAGAAATATAATATTTCTTGCGCAGTTACCTGTTCGGAAAATAATGCAATGGAGAAATATAATATTTCTTGCGCAGTTACCTGTTCGGAAAATAATGCAATGGAGAAATATAATATTTCTTGCGCAGTTCCCTGTTCGGAAAATAATGCAACGGAGAAATATAATATTTCTTGCGCAGTTCTCTATTCGGAAAATAATGCAATGGAGAAATATAATATTTCTTGCGCAGTTCCCTGTTCGGAAAATAATGGAATGGAGAAATATAATATTTCTTGCGCAGTTCCCTGTTCGGAAAATAATGGAATGGAGAAATATAATATTTCTTGCGCAGTTACCTGTTCGGAAAATAATGCAATGGAGAAATATAATATTTCTTGCGCAGTTCCATTTTGGGAAAATAATGCAATGGAGAAATATAATATTTCTTGCGCAGTTCCCTGTTCGGAAAATAATGCAATGGAGAAATATAATATTTCTTGCGCAGTTACCTGTTCGGAAAATAATGCAATGGAGAAATATGATATTTCTTGCGCAGTTCCATTTTGGGAAAATAATGCAATGGAGAAATATAATATTTCTTGCGCAGTTCCCTGTTCGGAAAATAATGGAATGGAGAAATATAATATTTCTTGCGCAGTTCCCTGTTCGGAAAATAATGGAATGGAGAAACATAATATTTCTTGCGCAGTTACCTGTTCGGAAAATAATGCAATGGAGAAATATAATATTTCTTGCGCAGTTCCATTTTGGGAAAATAATGCAATGGAGAAATATAATATTTCTTGCGCAGTTCCATTTTGGGAAAATAATGCAATGGAGAAATATAATATTTCTTGCGCAGTTCCCTGTTCGGAAAATAATGGAATGGAGAAATATAATATTTCTTGCGCAGTTCCCTGTTCGGAAAATAATGCAATGGAGAAATATAATATTTCTTGCGCAGTTACCTGTTCGGAAAATAATGCAATGGAGAAATATAATATTTCTTGCGCAGTTCCATTTTGGGAAAATAATGCAACGGAGAAATATAATATTTCTTGCGCAGTTCCCTGTTCGGAAAATAATGCAATGGAGAAATATAATATTTCTTGCGCAGTTCCATTTTGGGAAAATAATGCAATGGAGAAATATAATATTTCTTGCGCAGTTCCCTGTTCGGAAAATAATGGAATGGAGAAATATAATATTTCTTGCGCTGTTTGCTGTTGGGATAACTATTGTAGTGAATTGATAAGTCTTTTTTTTATTAATACCAATGTGTGAACGATCCTTTGAAACATAAATGTTTCTATTTAACGATCGAAACATCTGTTGAACAGTTATTTCCCCAAAATCTCTCCGCTCTTGGTCGAAATTGTCCCGTGCCTTCCTCACCCCCCAGCCACCAACCATTGAAGCGTGTATATCGGTACCAGTTCGAACAGCATTTAGTCTTGTTTGCGCTCCCCTGAAGATGAGGTGAAAGCCTTGAAACCGGTAGGGTTATACCGTCACAAAAAAAGTGGAATAAACAGTGTTTGATAAAAATAAATTACAATGTCTTTAAACCTCCACAACGTTAATGCCTTAACTATAAACAACATAAAATACTCTTTTTTATATAATGGGATTGTGGAGGTATTTTTTATATTTATTTTTTATTTAATAAAGTAATCTGTATATACATATACAAATTATTTTATCTTAAGAACTAATCTAATTTATATATTATAACTATGAATTGACTTAATTTTAATTTCCTGCGTGTCATTTTATTTTTAATAATCGTAATATCCCATTTCTTAGAAATACTTAACACTTACATACTACGTATAACTAGATAACAATTCTTAAAACCAATTATTTCAATATATGGAGGAATTTTTTATTCTAACTGGGTACCTGGGGGTAGGCTGGGAGTAACTGGGTACCCGGCTGGGTAGGAGTAGGAGTAACTGCATACCTGGGGGTAGGCTGGGAGTAACTGGGTACCCGGATCGGTAGGAGTAGGAGTAACTGGATACCTGGGGGTAGGCTGGGAGTAACTGGGTACCCGACATCTTGAGCATTTCAGAAGATGATTTTAAAGAAAGCATATTGACATTGTGATTTGTTTTAATCAAACACTGTTTATTCCGCTTATTATAACGGTATATAACCCTACCGGTTTCAAGGCTTTCACCTCATCTTCAGGGGAACACAAACAAGACTTGCTCCATGATTTCTGACTTATCGTCAGCATTGAACATGAACTATAATACTGTTTCCTTTTCTCTTTGGCGACTCTGTTCAGCACCACGGACTTGGCGTCTCCCTCAATGAGACTGATGGGGTTCCTTGGGACACTTGACTGCCCTCCTGTAACTGCTCTCCTGTAACTACTTGCGTCAGCAATTCCTCTGGAACAATACAGATGATTTTAAAGAAAGCATCTTGACATTGTAATTTATTTTTATCAAACATTGTTTATTCCACTTTTTATAACGGTATAACCCTGGCGGTTTCAAGGCTTTCACCTCATCACCAGGGGAGCACAAACAAGACTTGTTTGTGCTCCCCTGAGGATGAGGTGAAAGCCTTCAAACCGTTATAAAAATTGGAATAAACAGTGTTTGATAAAACAAATTACAATGTATTTAAACCTCCACAATGTTAATGCCTTAACTATAAATATTATATAGCATATTGAGCTTTCTTAGTAATGGGAGTAAGTTGTTTCAGCTTGACACCATGACAATTAACTTGGTAATATAGTACAGTGGTTTCCCCTGACTTTCTACACCACAGTAGCATGTTAACTCATTTTGTAATGTTAACACCCTGCTGCCGATCTACACCTAAATTAGGAGAACCTGCTCGGACAAGTCCGGCCGGCTCTCCCAACTCCCCCGATCTCCCGTCAGTTCATCGCACCGCATCCCCAAGGGGGCTGCTTACTGGTTACCTCAATCTCGATACGGTACGACTATGTTGGATTCGCCTAGCATAGGTGGGAGTGGAGTTGATATGAGAAACTAGAGACGGTAAGCCATAATTTGCGCATCACAAACCTCTGAACCCCTCGGCTAAACAATGATTTCTTATTTGTTAATTTCTGTTTCTCATTACATTTTACTTTTCTCTCGTGTGTAAGCATATGTTAATATACTCGTAAATACATTTTTCAGTTTTAAAAAATATTGGATTTGAATCCTTGCAAAGAAATTATCCTTTATTGTTAAGGCTTTTACACTTTGGAAGTTTAAATATATTGTGTTTGTTTAGCAAAACACTTTTTCCACTTAACATAACGATATAACCCTACCGGTTTCAAGGTTTTCACTTTTTCGTCAGGGATATGGCTGTGCCGTTTTAATAAGTGGAAAAAACGTGTTTTACAAAATAAATTTCAAAATTTAAGATTAAAATCAGTATTTACTGTTTAGGAGAGACGAGTGCAGGGGTGGGCATACACGAGGTCAACGAGAGCCATATTCTGGATTTTCATATACATAAAGACACATTTCATATACAACATAGTCACGTTCTCACGTAGTATTGAATACACTAATTCTAATTTATTACATATTCTACACAAATCTTAATTGCTATATAAAGTATCAAAAATACACATATAAGAAAATATTAAAATAGCGCAGAATACGGTTTGCGTACATAAAGAGGCAGGAGATGCGCGCGCACCCTACACATTGAAATCACAGCACACACGTTTACACCAATACTTTGTCTTTGACAGTTGCATTCATACATGCGCATCTTGTCACTTACACCATTTAGAAAGGAAAATCGCAAAAATACAAGTACTCGTATAATGGGGAAAGAAAGTATCTATATTTTTATAAGAGACATTGGGAGCCGCACTTAACCCAACGAAGAGCCACATTTGCCCACGTCTGGACTAGTCATTCAGAATTCGGGAATCTCAAATATTAGGTTAAATAGAAGAAAAAAAACATGTTACGAATTAAAACAAGAAAAAACCTTTTTATTTTTTTTGTACAAATGTTTGATTATGTACACACGTTTAGAGAAAGCTCCGTAGAAAGATATATACGAGTATTTTTTACTATGGGGTGGCAACACGTAAAGTTTCGGTCGGCCCTGCCGCCACCAAACTTCTACCCCCCCTGATAACATCTCCGCGCGGGAGGTCACGCTCCGGTGCCACCTGTTGCCTCTCCGCCCGTCCGGCCTCCCTCCTGCCGCGTTCTACCGCCCTGTCGCCGCCCGCCGACACCCCCGACACCCCCGACTGGGCGGGCGGGCGCGGCGCTAATTACGGCCGCGGAGGAGCGTCCGACTCGGCCCGGTACGAGTTGGATTAAATTATTAGTTTGATGGATTGTTTGAACTTTGCTGCCACCCACCGCCCGCTGTCACTACCCTCGGCCGCGCTTGGCGCCCTGATACATACACAATATTTTCTTGTATTGTTAAGGGCCCAAATCCTGTCAAGAGGGGTTGGTTGGATAGATATAAAAAGGGAAGATTGATTTATTTGAATGTTTACATTTTCTACACAAGACAAATGACCTATTATAGACCTTCTCGATAGGCTCATTGCCTGTTCTGAGATAGCTGACCCGTACAACCGCGAAATTCACACATAACTGCTAGGGCTAGGCAGAGAGTACAGAACACCAGAATTTCTTCTAAATCTATATCTCTTATATACAACTTGTCATACGATTCCTACGATTTCACTGTTTTTCTACGTTCCTTCTTTTAAAATATCATTCACTTGGTCCAACCATGTTTTCCTTGGTCTTCCTCTTTCACGCCTTTCACTCAAGTTTGCTTGTTGTTTGCAGTAATATGTATGTGATTTATTTTTATCAAACACTGTTTATTCCACTTTTTTTTGTGACGGTATAACCCTACCGGTTTCAAGGCTTTCACCTCATCTTCAGGGGAGCGCAAACAATACTAAATGCTGTTCGAACTGGTACCGATATAGACACTTCAACGGTTGGAGGCTGGGGGATGAGGGAGGCACGGGACAATTTCAGCCAAGAGCGGAGAGATTTTTGGGAAATAACTGTTCAACAGATGTTCCGATCGGTGCACTGACTTAGAAATTTCTAGGGCCTCTAATCTGTCCAATTTATTTCCGTTACCACTGATATGTAAGAATTTGGCATCATCGATAGAAAAAGTATGGTTTTCACGGTGACAATGATTAGCCATTTCAGAATAAATTAGAGGATTTGTTAAGGCGGATTTGTGTTCACGAAATCTCTTTTCAAAAGATCTTCCTGTCTTTCCTATATAGAAATTATCACAGTCAGCACATAAAAGTTTATATAATACACACCACTGTTGCTAAGTATTCCATTTTTGCTTTTCCCATTAAATAAGAGTTTCCGGAGATTAAAGTTAGTGTAAAAAGCTGGCTTTATGTGACTTGGAATATTTTTGGTTATTTCATATGATATGTTTTTTATAAATAGGACTTTGATCCATTTATAGGTAAATGTCTTTAAACCTCCACAACGTTAATGCCTTAAACATAATATGTATGTAGTTATTTTTAACTGCAAAGTTATATGAATCATGTTAGTGTTTCGATGTTAACATTTTTCTTGTAACATCTTGTATTTATGTAATCACACGTACTACCTTTATTATATTACGCTAAACGAAATATGTAGTGGTGTACACTCTGTATTGCCAGCGAAAAAAAAA
>OX463862.1:2685475-2833505 GCA_949825065.1 Odontocerum albicorne
AAAAAATCCATATACATGACAATACAATAAACAAAACATAGTTAAAATCCAGATACATGACAATACAATAAACAAAACATAGTAAAAAATCTAAATACATGACAATACAATAAACAAAACATAGTAAAAAATCCAGATACATGACAATACAATAAACAAAACATAGTAAAAAGTCCAGATACATGACAATACAATAAACAAAACATAGTGAAAAATCCAGATACATGACAATACAATAAACAAAACATAGTAAAAAATCCAAATACATGACAATACAATAAACAAAACATAGTAAAAAATCCAGATACATGACAATACAATAAACCAAACATAGTAAAACATCCAGATACATGACAATACAATAAACAAAACATAGTAAAAAATCCAAATACATGACAATACAATAAACAAAACATAGTAAAAAATCCAGATACATGACAATACAATAAACCAAACATAGTAAAACATCCAGATACATGACAATACAATAAACAAAACATAGTAAAAAATCCAAATACATGACAATACAATAAACAAAACATGGCAAAAAAATCCAGATACATGACAATACAATAAACAAAACATAGTAAAAAATAGGGTTTTCAAGTAATTGTTGTGTTAACTTTTTTTGACAACTATTCCACCATTTCCATAATGCCATATCCCTTATGGAGTACACACAAATAATATTTATCCATATAATTTATATTCCGCAACGACCATACAAACTCAGACATACCTTGTCCTATTTTGACAAGTTTTCATTCTTCCTTGTTTGAGAATAAGCTTTATTTATTTCACCAAATACATTCTATATACACCCACCCTTCGAATTACGCGGTAGATACGTAACAAGAAAATTAGCGTAAATAGAAAATAAGGCGAGACATTCATATAAAATTGGAAGGTACGTTCCATGATATCGAAATCCGTACAAATTGAGATACGAAACTTATGAATGTTGAATAAGGTTCAAAACAAAATGCTTAAAATGAATCTTTGAACCTTATAAAAATCAATGAAACGTGAACTAAAATATTTTTACTTATTGATCTCTCTCTCTCCCTGGCTCCATCCCAACTCATTGTCTGCGAAGACTGTTGGGGTCAGCTCTCCTCGTCCTCAGGTTGTATGCTCTTCTGTCCCGGACTACGTCCCCCAGGCCGTGCCTCTGCATCAGGTTATCTTTTTGCACCACCCATGAATTCTTTGGTCTTCCTCTGGTTGTTATTCGAGGAAGATCCACGGAGATTGCCTGGTTCACAATGTGATCGGGTGCTCTGCGTCCAACGTGCCCATACCATCTCAACCGCCTCTCCTCCATCTTACTGTTGATGTCTGTAACACCTAGGCTTCCACGAATGCGTGAGCTTCTTATTTTGTCTCTTAGGGACACACCTGCTGACCATCTTAGCATGCGCATTTCAGTAGTTTCCAGTTGCATAGAGTAAGAGGTATACATCCTCCAGCATTCGGAGCCATAGAGGAGTGCGGGTTTGACAACCGTTGGGTATACTTTTTCTTTTAACTTTACTGGCATTTTCGGATCACATAGAACTCCCGTCATTGATCTAAACTTCATCCATCCCACGCTAATTCTATGTGTTACATCTGCTGCACATCCTACATCGCTATGGATGAATGACCCAAGATACTTAAAGGAGTCACAATTTGGTAATGTTTCTCCATTCATTTGCATTACGGGAGTGACAGCATTTGTGTTCTCGAATGGTACTTATTGATAAAAATATTATTTTTCAATACACTGCTAAGCACAAAGTTTTCAATGTGATAGTAAAATAAAGAGAAAAAAGTGCACTATCTATTAGTTATGTTGCTGGTCTGCCTCTTCGCTGGTCTTTACTTAAGTGCCGGGCTCGCTGGTTGAGGCAATTGTCTAGATATAGACTTACAAAACAAACATATAGTGTAAATGTGAGTGAAAGGCGCGAAAGAGGAAGACCAAGGAACTTTGATGTAGGGGAGTGAAACGTGTACATGGAAAAAAAACTGAAAGAGGCCGAATAAATGCTGTTTAACACTTGCCTTACTGTGCTAAACAATTCCGCCAGCCACTGTGCTGGACGCTCAGCATCCAGTGAAAAATGTATGTTTTAAATTAAAATTATGCAAAATCTGCTAGGTTATCTTTTGTAATTAGCTATAAAATTATGTTATTATGTAAGTCCTGGTCACTCACTATCCATCATAGGGTGGCAAGTGTTAAATGTGTGCACTGGAAATAATATATGGGGTGACAATGCATGACATAATATGAAATAAAGTGATTAAGGATGAATGTGAACTTAAGGATGATGTGTTGAGAAAGATGAAAAGAAGTACTCTGAGATGGTGTGGGCATGTGGAACGATTGAATAAAGAAATACTAATAAAACAAATCTATAGTGCAAATGTGAGTGGAAAGCGTTGTAGAAGAAGACCAATGAAAGTATTGTTGAATCAACTGAATGATATTTCGAAAGAAGTAAACGTAGAAAGTCAGAGAAATGGTACGAGTTTCGTGATAAGAGTGATGAATGTAGAAAAGGCGAAGAATATTTGACAATTTAGGAAAGTCTGGCACTCTGTCATATCTGCCTACCCCGACAGAGAGATGGCGTGATATGTATGTGTATGTACCAGTGACGTGGCGTCCATAGATGCTGTGTAAGCGCACATCCCCTAATTGTGAAATGTTTACGTAAAAAAAATATACTTTTAGCACACATAATAATATCAATAATATTAACAAAACCCGGCATTGAGCTATACTTAACAAAATATAACATGGTCCCTGTGACGTTTGAAATGTCATGTCTCAAAGGGATGGGGTAAAATCATTTTTTTTTACAAATTGAATAGTTTTTTATGAATCGATAAATTGTTTTTCTCTAAACTGACGTTTTAATTCCTGATTTTCATTATACTGACTTTCTAATGTATTGTATGATTTGTATCTATCTTTAAATAGGCCAAGATCCACTATGAATTAATACTAATTACGAACATTTAATTAAATGTATAAAAAAATCGAAAATCCAATTATCGTATACCCCATCCCTAGCCAATGCGGACTAACGTAGCGACTTTTGATGAACGTCGCCAAATATTATTTGATTTTAACAAACTGACATATTTTTGCTAATTTGTAACAAGATGTATTAATTTGTCATTATTGTTAGTTTTATGTAATGTATGTTATTTACCAAAATAACTTGCTTTTTATTAGAATCGAAGCTTATATTAAAATTGATAAAATAATTTAAATTACTGAACGTAGTTACAAGGTTGTATTGGGACAAATTTGTGAAACATCACAGGGACCATGCTGCATTTTCTTTAGTGTAGTGTATTATTATTTCAATATCATAACTTGTAAAAATTGCAAGTGCTTTCTGAATGTTAACAGTATTCCTCAATTCAAAAGTCACGCCACGCCACAGGTATGTAATTCAAATAATGAGGAAAATAACGTCTTTTAAAAAAACATTTTTCTTAACTGCGTTAAGGCGAAATTGCGCAAATTCAGGGACTGGTGTATATAAAATGGTTTATTCATCCAAGATGCGAGAAAATATATATAGTAGTAGAGCAAGATATATGTACATGAAACGTGTTTGATTTTGTCGTCAGTCACAGAGTCAAACTGTGTACGTTATGTAAATAGATTAGGAAACGTGGAACGTGACAGGAGACGTGATATGATATGCGAGAGAATACGTATTTAGACGTAGGCAACAGGAATACGCGTGGCACCTGTTGCTCGGACTTGCAGTGCCATCTCACGGTGACTGGCGTAACACTGGAGGCGCGCTGCTTTCGGGACCTGCCGGCAGGGGCGGATCTTGTACTGTCTCCTTTGTATGATAAATGTGGATAAAAATCAAGCCACAAAATATAATTGTTTCAGTTTTTTTATATATCAAATAATTTAAAATTCTCTGTTCATAATCATCACCATCACGCCATGTCTTATTGGGGTAGACAAAGACAACAGATTTCCTCTTCATTCTCCTTTGTACATGTCTTTTTACGCTTCTGCCATGTTCATACACATCGTCAATTAATACTCTTCTATTATAAATGCTATTCACTCTTCTTTCTTTCAGAATTTAATTTGCTTGGTCTTGCCACGTTTTTCTAGACCTTCCCAAACCTCTCGTATTTTCATAGAACTTTTTAAAAATTATGTTTGTAAATCTTTTATAATTAATTTATTCTACTAGACTGCATAAATGTATTAGGTGTTAACATAAGTTGTGTCCGTTTTGTTTCAAATTTAAAAATGAGCACCAAAAGTAAAACAAAATGGTAAAGGTTATACGTCATTCGAAAGAAAATTTTCTGCTCTACAAGATATTGTGTTTGTTTTTACGTTACATATATTATTTTATTTGATTACAAGCCTTCAAAATGTAATGTCAAGTAGACGAAAGTGAGCATTTTCGACACCTCTTTCTGTTCGCGTTCAATCGAGGGAATAAAGCTGCCAAAGCTGCTCGCGATATTTGCGAAGTGTACGGTGAAGATGCTTTGAATGAAAGGACAGCTCGTCGATGGTTTTTGCGTTTCAAAGACGGTAATTTCGACCTGAAGGACATGGAGCGTTCCGGACGACCTGTGGACTTCGATGAGGACCGCTTAAACCATAGTATTCATGAAGATCCCCTTCGAACCACCGTAGAATTGGCTGAGCAGATGAATTGTTGTCACATGACATGTATACCACCTTCTTTCGAATGCCGTATAACATTTACCAATTTGTTTTAATTTTGGTGCTCATTTTTAAATTTCGAAAAAACAGACACAACTTATGTTAACACCTAATATAATATGTTAGGTAAAAGTTGTGGGTCGTGTTAGGAAATTCTGGCGCTCTCTCTTTTTTGCCCATCTCGACAGGGTAATGGCGTGATGGCAATCCAAGAAAGATATACATTAATATACGAGTACAATACAATATGTTTCACATTATTCAAATAAAAAAATAATGTAAATTAAATGTTATCAAAAGGCCTCATCTTGAACGCCCCCTCCCCCCGCCAATCAGGCATAATCCCTGTTGTTAATACAATAAATTACAATTATATATTTTTTTCCAGATAACTGAAACATACGCCTTCCTGCCCCGAGAAGCAGTTACCAGGTTCCTGATGGGCTGCGTGGACTGTCAGAGGAGGCCTCGCTCCATCTCCCCTGTCTCCGTGCTGCCCACACCAAGCCCCAGTCCAACACCTACTCCTCTCGCCCCTTTGCCACCATTGCTCACCAACGGCTTCCACCAGATCACCCCTGTGCATCCCCTTGGCACCAAGCTCACGGACCTGCATTGCAGCAGCAAGAACACTCACGATATTGTCACCAAGAACTGGGAGAGGGAAATAGATGCATCACAACAACACAAAGTATCGTACAAAGAGTCTGTAGGGTCTTCCGAAGATTTGAGGTCTTTGAGAAGTTACATGAATTCAGCGCAAGAAGTATTATCTGAATCAAACGGAGTGGGAATGACGGGTGCAAATTTACCATACAACGGTATTTGTAATTTTTCTCCTACAAAGTTTGGTCGACTCGAATCTGAAACGAGCGCTTTTAGAAGTATTTGCAAAGAAGAGAGTGTTGATTATTGTATACAAAATGATAAAAAAGCAAACCTTGATAACTCAGTAAAAGAATCGACCGCAATAACCCCAATAAAGGAAGAAACTATTAAAATAGAAACAGATATAGATAAACAACAAAACACGAAAGAGAAAGAAACAGAAAAGCACGACAGTGAATCTCTGATTAAAAATGAAAATAAAGAAGAAAATATAGATTTAAAGAAAGAACCAGCAAAAGACAGTGTGAAAAAGCCATATAATCCTTTAGATGTTTGTAATTTAACGTCAAAAGACCCTCCGAAGTCACATTCACCTCCAAAAAAGAAGTTGAACCCGATATGCAGTAAGAACGAGCTGGCAAACGGACTGGATTCTGGGAACTTCCCGAAGCCCTGGGACCCTTCTGCAGTGTCGCCTTTCTCCCCGCATCAGTTGAAGACGGACCCTCTAAGTGGCGGACTGAGCAGCTCATTCCAGGGTGTGGAGATTGACTACACGGTGCCCATCACCACCACGTACTTGAAGCACATGCAGAGGCTGGGTTATAGCGCTGACTACATCATAAATAAGGTAGGATTTATTACCATCTATATTTTAGCCTATATCAAATCATACCACTGAACCAAGGACGTATGTATAATATAAACATCCAAACAATATTAACAGGGACGACAGATTCCACCTTAAATCACTATGGTATCCTGAATTCAACCGAATACTAAATGATAAAACAGTCTAGTAGTAATATTCGCGCATGTTAGTGGTGTACGAGTTTTGGTGTTGCGTTTGCACTTGCAGCAGTATTGTACACACGTACAATGACGAACTACGATATTTCATTTCCCATTTGTCATTTTGTAAAATTTGGACTCCTTTGAGGCTTTTCTTTTTTTCGTTCTTGCTGCCAAGGTGGTATATGTGGGTTTACTTTTTATTTCGTTTTCTGCCATACGTTTTTGTTTTTTTTTTTAAATTTATTCTTTAATCTAGATATGCGTGGGTGTGGAATGGAAGCCCCCCCGATGCCCTTGCGGTCGGGCTCGCCCTACATTGGTGGGGTGTATCTCGGCCGGGGGAGTGTTTGTGGGATGAGCCCGGACCTTTTAATGTCTTCTCTCTTGAAAGTATTTTTTTTGTCATCTATTTATTCAATGCGTAAATATATTACGCAGGAACACCTAAAATCTGAACCCAGTATTTATTGTATTTATACAGGTATCAAAATTTTTAGAAACAATGTGTACTAGTTACACATTACAGGACAGGGAGGGTTAAAGTCATCACTCGCACACGGAATGACCTTGTCGAATGAATTTTCTGATGAATTTACTCGAACAAGATCATATGCTCGTATACTCGAACCAGACCATATGCTCGTATACTCGAACCAGACCATATGCTCGTATACTCGAATCAGACCATATGCTCTTATACTCGAACCAGACCATATGCTCGTATACTCGAACCAGGCCATATGCTCGTATACTCGAACCAGACCATATGCTCGTATACTCAAATCAGACCATATGCTCTTATACTCGAACCAGACCATATGCTCGTATACTCGAACCAGGCCATATGCTCGTATACTCGAACCAGACCATATGCTCGTATACTCGAACCAGGCCATATGCTCGTATACTCGAATCAGGCCATATGCTCGTATACTCGAACAAGATCATATGCTCGTATACTCGAACCAGACCATATGCTCGTATACTCGAACCAGACCATATGCTCGTATACTCGAATCAGACCATATGCTCTTATACTCGAACCAGACCATATGCTCGTATACTCGAACCAGGCCATATGCTCGTATACTCGAACCAGACCATATGCTCGTATACTCGAACCAGACCATATGCTCATATACTCGAACCAGACCATATTCTCGTATACTCGAACCAGACCATATGCTCGTATACTCGAACCAGACAGTATCAAAATCAGCTAAGATGATAAATAGACCGTAAAAGTATTTTAGTACCACGTTTGATGTACACGAGTGAAACGTGAACGTGGATAAATACTAAAAGAAGCTGAATAAATGGTGTAGAAATGCGTGTACTAAGAAGAATATACGGGGGACAGATTAGGGATGAGTGTGACCTTAAGGCTGGTGCGTTGAGTAAGATAAAAAGAAGAGAACTTGGAGATGTTGGGTGAATCACACGAGTAGAACAAATGAATCTTCTTCTTCCCAGTGTTATGTCAGGTCCCCCCAACGTTGAATATCACCTGAGAGTAGACATCTTTGACCCCGGCAGCTCAAAAAAGATCTCCAACGCCCCTTATGCCAGTCCAATCACGTATATTGCGGAGCCAGGATATTTGCCTCCTGCCAACACCTCTTCGACCCTCTATTTTGCCTTGGATGATCAGGTGCAGTAATTTGTACTTTGCTCCTCTAAGTACATGACCCAAGTAGGACACCTTTCGGATTTTAATATTAGTCAGCAACTCTCTATCAACTTTGACTCTTTCAAAAACCCTCGTGTTGTTGACCATATCCGTCCAGGGTATCCGTAGCATTCTCCGGTGCATCCACATTTCGAATGCTTCCAGTTGGTTCATACTACCAACTTTGAGGGTCCATGATTCCACTCCACGCAATAACACTGACCAAACGTAGCATTTGACTAACCGTTGTCGAAGTTTTAAGTTTAGATTATCATCGCAGAATACGCTTCTCATTTTATTGGGTCCTTACATGTGAAATTGGCGTTTTGCCGTACTGGCAACTTTGATCTCAAATATCTTCTCTTTGGTTAGGAATTTCAAATTAAAATTTATACAGCTATTTACTCAAGTATTTGTGTTTCGAAAATTATAATTCATTTGTTTTTTCCTCAATTGTTTTTTTTCTTTGCGTCACTCAGTTTACAAAATGGAAAACTTGAAATATCGCGTTATTTACGAGTACGAGTTCTACCGTGGCACCAGTGCTGCAGAAACGGCTCGAAGGATTAATGATGTGTATAGCGACAGTGCCGCAAAAGAAAACACAGTGCGTTTTTGGTTCCAACGTTTTCGTTCTGGAAATTTCGACCTGCAGAAGAAGCCCCGTGGACGGCCGGAGACCAAAGTTGATAATGAAGAATTGAAGGCTATTGTGGAAGCGGATCCATCGCAAACCACGTCCGAGTTAGCTGCAGGCTGCGGTGTTAGTGATAAAACTGTTTTAATCCACTTGAAGCAAATTGGGAAGGTGAAAAAGCTTGAAAGGTGGGTACCTCACGAATTGAGTGAAGCAAATCAACAAACGCGCGTTGACTGCTGCGTTGCATTACTCAACCGGCACAATAATGAAGGGATTTTGAATCGAATCATTACCTGTGATGAAAAGTGGATCCTGTATGATAATCGGAAGCGCTCATCGCAATGGCTGAACCCTGCCGAACCAGCCAAACCATGCCCCAAGCGAAAATTGACTCCAAAAAAGTTACTTGTGAGCGTTTGGTGGACTAGCGCTGGTGTCGTTCGCTACAGCTTTCTTAAATCTGGCCAGACGATTACGGCAGATGTCTTTTGTCAGCAACTGCAAACCATGATGGAAAAGTTAGCTGCTAAACAACCGAGGCTGGTTAATCGCTCTAGGCCACTGCTGCTTCATGATAACGCTAGACCACACACTGCACAACAGACGGCTACCAAATTAGAAGAGCTTCAATTGGAATGTCTAAGACATCCACCGTACTCTCCGGACCTTGCCCCGACAGATTACTATTTTTTTCGAAATTTGGATAACTTCTTGCAAGGGAAAAAATTCAACTCCGATGGGGCAGTCCAAATCGACTTCAAAGATTTTATTGATTCCCGTCCGAATGGTTTTTTTAGTAAAGGGATCGATGAACTACCTATGAGATGGCAAAAGTGCATAGATAGCAATGGTACATACTTTGATTAAATAAATATATTATATTAAAAAAAAATCAACTTTATGTTCCTCCCAAACAAAGCGCCGGTTTCATGTGTGGGGACCTAATATTAAAAGCCGCACGAGATGATTCACTTGACTTTGGTTTGAATGAAGAAAGACTTACATAACATTTAGATTTTAGCGGAGTCCTTGAAGGACGCGATGATGATTTTGATTGTTTGGTATTTAAATAAAATACGTCAATTAGCAATGCGGAAAGAGAGAGTGAATGAATCAATGAATAATAATTAATAATTAATAATTTTTATTTATCGGTAAGTGGGTATTTATACATTTCTGAATGGGCGCGGGAGTGCGCCCGCAATATATTTTTATCTCGCTTCTGTGCGTGCAGAAATGGTCGATTGAAATATTGCAGACATCGCAAATAGTATTGTGGGTAGACAATTTGTTGGCGAAAACGGCGAGACAGCGTGATGCGTTCTCTTTCTACTGTGGAATGTATCGTAAATAGTATTTGTGGGTAAACAATTTCAATGTTTTGGTATGCGACCTTTGGACATACCCAAAGGTCGTTTCGTCGGTCGTTGACCGTGTGTGTTGACAATATTCAGCGACGACCGTGGTTCCTACAAGATATACAGTGAAAATGTCAGTGAAATACGTGGTAGGAAGATCAAGGAAAGAATCGTTGGATTATATAAAAATATCCCCTATATAATAATTATATAATAAATATATTTAAATATAAAGATTGTTTTGTAAAAAAGTAACAAATTCCTTATAATTTTTCAATTTGAGTTTATCCCTCGGGTATTTTGAAATACTTATCCTTCAGCCGAAACTGCTGAAGACAAGTTTTCCCCAGACTCTTAGATACCCTGGGAGAACCTTCAACTTTTTATGTCCCACCAGGATGCCGTAATGTGACCTCTAGCCAGGGACCTGCCCGCAGAGGCCGGTATCAGGGCGGTAGGAAGGACAAAGGGTTGCAATAGGTCACACATCATACAAAGGATATGTTAACCCTGTAAAAAAATTCTTAAGATCATATCGTGTTAACATTTTTTATACAATTTTCGTTTAGTGTATAAAAAATATAATTTTTATTTGAACTCATATCCAGTGAATTTTTGTCCTAAGAGATGATTTTTTTTAGTGGGAAATCCACCCACACTAGAATGGTTAGTACCATCATATGAAGGTCAAAAATACTTTTAAAAGAGTCGATGAAATAAATAAAAAAAAAACATTTTAGACTATTTAGCCGTCGTTGTTGCTGGACCTCGTAGTCGAGGATCCCCTCACCATTCCAACGTCAATTCAGTTGGAAAGCGAAGCTGTACAGTAGTTTTTTTTAAGTGAGTGAGTCGTTACACACCAGCAAACTCACCGACCACACCGCTGTACTGGGTCCGATTGCACACCGAAGTGAGACGATTGAAGCACATCAGCATGTTTTTTTCCTTTTTTTTTGGAATAATATATATGACCGAAATCATAAGTATCTTTATACTTTATTTATTTATTTAATTAACGACACAACAGTGTCTTTATATACAAATGAACATGTGACAGGTTATACAAGTACTTAAAATTATTGATAAATAATACAAAACTTTATCTTCAACTAACATGAAGATACAAAAAGCAATAGTAATAATAAATTACAGTCATCGTTTTAAAATTATTTAATAATCTTTGAGAATTTTGTGGGAATTTTATGGATAGATTTAAGATATAGCAAACACATGGCCTCATTAGTAGAACGAAATGCAAGTTGCTTTGCAGAATTAATACCTTCATACATGTTGATGCAGGGTTACTCAACTCCAGAGGCAAAGTATTGTCCTTAATGTTTTGTTTTATATTACGTTATTTATATTAATAAAGGAGAGCACTAAGTTAGTAGCTATTTCTAAATATTGTGATAATCTGGCAAATACTATCTCTCTGCTGGTGATGATGCTCATCTTGTTGTAGTGAGCGAGGCGGGTGCCGTTGGCGGCGATGCGCTCGAAGATGTCGTTGACGAAACTGTTCATGATGCTCATCGCGTTGCTGCTGATGCCGGTGTCGGGTTGCACCTGTACGGTGTTTATCGAGTTGGCGATATTCGTTATAGTCGGAATACGTGTTCACTTTTCGTTCAGGGTCACCACTTTAGCGTATGTCCTTGAAGGACGCGCTGATGATTTTGATTGTCTGGTATTTAAATAAAATACGTCAATTAGCAATGCGGAAGCAGAGAGTGAATGAATCGATGAATAATAAATAGTGATTAATGATGCTTTATTTATCGGTAAGTAGGTATTTATACATTTCAGAATGGGTGCGGGAGTGCGCCCGCAATATATTTTTATCTCACTCCTGTGCGTGCAGAGATGGTCGATTGAAATATTGCAGACGTCGCGAATAATATTGTGGGTAGACAATTTGTTGGAGAAAACGGCGAGACAGCGTGATGCGTTCTCTTTCTACTGTGGAATGTATCGTAAATAGTATTTGTGGGTAAACAATTTCAATGTTTTGGTATGCGACCTTTGGACATACACGAAGGTCGTTTCGTCGGTCGTTGACCGTGTGTGACGACAATATTCAGCGACGACAGTAGTTCCTACATACTTATATTAAAAATATCTAAATTGTTGCAAAACTCGTTTCCAAGTCTTTGCATACGAATTATAGAGGAGTTGATTTTATAATACTCCCGAATACTAGGCAGAAATAATACCTGTGTCATTCGAAGGGAGTAGTGCAGCGCGGGGTTCGAACCAACGACCTTCCGCATGAAAGCCCAGTGCGTTACCGCATGGCTATGCACCTCCTCTTAGACTATTTAAAGCTTCAACTGATTAACCTGAAATTTAACAATCTATCTCTAAGTGGAACAGTTCTTTGAAGAAAGAAGGAACGCAACATTCATTGGACGCGGTCATGTTATGGCATTTAGTAAATCAAAAGGAGATTTAAATTGTTTTAAATGACTAAAAGTACTAACTTAGAAAAACCAAAAAAATAAGTATTTTAGCGGATGTCCTTGTTGGACGCGCTGATGATTTTGATTGTTTGGTATTTAAAATAAAATACGTCGATTAGCAATGCGGAAAGTGAGAGTGAACAATCAATGAATAGTAAACAGCAATGAATGGTCAAATGATTAATGATTCTTTATTTATCGGTAAGTAGGTATTAATACATATTCAGAACGGGGCGCGTGAGTGCGCCCGCAATATATTTTTATCTTCCTCTGTGCGTGCCGAGGTGGTCGATCGAAATATTGCAGACGTCGCAAATAATATTGTGGTTAGATAATTTGTTGGCGAAAACGGCGAGACAGCGTGATTTGTTCTCTTTCTACTGTGGAATGTATCGTAAATAGTATTCGTGAGTAAACAATATCGATATTTTGGTATGCGACCTTTGGACATATCCGAAGGTCGTTTCGTCGGTCGTTGACCGTGCGTGTTGACAATATTCAGGGACGACCGTAGTTCCTACAGTATGTTAAATTTTTTGTGAGCTTATTAAAAACCTATAAAATCATGCGAATGTTCTATGAACGAGCTTTTCACATATGTAATCTAAATTAAGGAAATTCGTTGCGCCGTAATATTTTATCTGTTAATGAAACCACATAAAGTTCCTGGCTGTAAGTAATACACATCGGGCTTAAGAAAGAGACTGTCAGCCATAATCGGCTAACTTCGGCTTTGTAGAGCGTCGTCTCTGTCATTCATACACGTGTTCCGTCGCGATTTGTCAGTCGTTGTCAAGCGTTTTAGGGAATGCTCGTGCGACAGAGACGACGCTCTACAAAACCGAAGTTAGCCGATTATTGCCGACAGTCTCTTTCTTAAGCCCGATGTGTATTACTTATCGCCCGGTACTGTACTCGTGCGTACATCGAATTATTAAAACTATTTTAGTGTCATACATACATATCATCACGTCATGGCGACCTTCGTAACCTAGTGGTAAGATTCTTGACTTCCACCAGGGAGTTTCGGGTTCGATTTACGATGGTACCGAAAATAACTGCCAGTCTGGTAACAATACTCGCACGTGCCGAATGGTAGTGTTGCCAACATGTTCAATCACGAATCACGAGTTCCATGGCTACTTCAGAGATTCTAAACTCGAAAATTCGCTTACTGGGACCGAAAACAATATCTCCCGGCCACGTTTTTCAATATGTTCGAAACACTAATTCGGATGTATTGAGGGTTTATAGAGCGTCGTCTCTATCATTCTGTATAGTAGACCCAAGTCTCATCCATAGTGATGAATCGACGCAGAAAATCCTTTTTATCCTTTCGAAATTACTCAGAAAGTCGCATTCGAACGTGTTTTTGTTGCATTGTTAGCAAATGCGGCACCCATTGTGCACACAGTTTTTTGAAACCCAAAACTTCAGCCAAAATATGCCATGTTGTTCCATGTGAGATGCCTATGATGCCAGCTATCACATCCACAGTCGATCGATGATCTTCCAAAATCATATCCTGTATTTTCGCTATGGTTTCTGGTGTTGATGCACTTTTTGGACGTCCCGAGCGTGGATCGTCTTCAACGCTTGTACGGCCACGCTTAAACTCCAAAACCCATCGGTGAACGGTTGGAAATGAAGGAGAAGACTCCTTTAATACTTTCACCATCTTTGCATGGATCTCAGTAGCGGATAAACCTTCCAAAACAAAGAATTTAATCACTGCACGATATTCGGATTTTTCCATTGTTAAAAAATACAATGACACGTCAACTTCAAATGGCTTGTAAACAAAGAATGAATTGACAGATCGAAATGAAATTTTGAGTACGTTCTTATGAAAGATGAAATATTAAAATGGCGTAGAAATTTTGGTTTTTCTACTGCTCCATAGATGTCGCTTTCAAAACTTTTTGACTAACCTAGTACATATCATCACGTTATGGCGACCTTCGTAACTTAGTGGTAAGATTCTTGACTTCCACCAGGGAGTATCGGGTTCGATTTACGATGGTACCGAAAAAAACTGCCAGTTTGGTAACAATACTCGCAAGTGCCGAATGGTAGTGTTGCCAACATGTTCAATCACGAATCACGAGTTCCAGAGATTCTAAACTCGAAAATTCGCTTACTGGGGCCGAAAACAATAGTATCTCCCGGCCATGTTTTTCAATATGTCCGAAACACTAATTCGGATGTATTGAGGGTTTGTAGAGCGTCGTCTCTATCATTCATACACGTGTTCTGTCGCGATTTGTCAGTCGTTGTCAAGCGACAGAGATGACGCTCTACAAAGCCGAAGTTAGCCCATTATGGCCGACAGTCTCTTTTTTAAGCCCGATGTGTATTACTTACCGCCGGGTACTGTACCATATATACGAGTACTAGTACATTTAAAAAAAATCCTTTCCCTCCCTTTGTCTCCTCCATTTGGGGTCGGCTGCTTGGATTTTTTCCTCCATATCTTTCGAACGTGCTAATCAATCACTCGAGGATAGTCCGAGTCTCGTCATATTCTCCCCCACTTTCTGGTGTAGCTTCTTCTTAGGTCTTCTTCTGCGACTATTTGGAAGTTCATGCCTGTCTATAGCGTAGACCCACCATCCTGCCATTGCGCGTGTCCATACCAGCATAGTCGTGCTTCCCGGGCTTTATCTACTATTGGTGCCACTTTGATTGTTCTCTGAATTCGTTCATTCCGGATTTTGTTTAATCTAGTGACATCCAGTGACCACCGTAGCGTACGCAGCTCTTCAACATGAATCAATTGTTGCTCTTTTTTCATTAGAGGCCATCACTCGACTTCGTGTAGTATAGTGCAGTGCTTCCCAATTACTTTCATGTAACGGCCCCCTAAATCTGAAGTAATTAATCCCCCCCCCCCCAAAAAAAACATTTTTTTTATAGTTGAAGATTTATTTGGCAATAATTATTACAATTAATATACACATATTTATATACAACACAAAAGTATAGGAACTTGCTTCGCTACCGTTGTATACAGTTCAACCTGGCGGGTGTATTGCCATGTAGCAATCTCTTCCAACCAACCAGAAAGACGTTAAAGAACCCTGAAGTAAAAAAACAAGACTGAAATTCTTTCGTTTTTAATCTGCGTTCAACGGGATTTGAACCCGCAACCTGAGTTGGGAGACAGGCGTCTTACCAACTAGGGTCACGGAAGCAGTATTATTATTATAAGCTTTGAAAGTTTAGAAGCCTTCGGTCAACTTATAGAGTGTTGATGCCTTAAGACCTAACCGATAAAGGCTTGCTATAATATTTTATGATCGGTGACCTAAAAAGATAATAATACAGTTAGATGTCTTGGTGTGTTTCTTAAAAACACACCAAGATGTCTTAGTGTGTTTCTTAAAAACTTTTTTTTTAAATAAAAACTATACTCACATGAAACAATTTAGTACTCACATGAATATTTGTACTTTGTACTGAATATTTTCGCGACCCCCACGAGAAATCCCGCGGCCCCCAATTTGGGAAGCACTGGTATAGTGGACCTGATAACTGTCTTGTAGATCTCGCTCTTAAGTTAAATTGGTAGTATTCTGTCGGTTTTTAAAATAAATTGTACGGATTGACTATTGATCACGCCAAATATGTCCAAAAGCCGGTATATTTTTGGAATCGGAGACCTAATTAGAGTCCACCCCTGTATTAGGAAAGTAGCGGCAAGTCGGTAAAAGAAAGTGGGGAGTATAGTATCCTTTGTACCCCTGTGTGGGGAGGGGGGTGGGGTGGGGCTGGGGCCGGCCCGATCAATCTTATGTGCTCCTGGTAGGGTGCAGGGCTCCCTGCTACCCGTTTTCCTTATATCGGGGCCCTCTCTGCCACCCCTACACACATTAGGAATCGGCTCAACTCTTTGCTGCCCTGATACCTTTTTTTTTTTTTTTTTGAAAGAATAGGTATGACTGAAGTCAAGGAGAGTAGCACAGCGTGGGGTTCGAACCGACGACCTTCCGCACGGTAGTCCAGTGCGTTACCGCGCTACCACGCACCTCTAAAAGATACCTTAAACTATATTTTGTTACCTAGATAGATAACTTTTATTTTCTTAAGCGTCGTTAAGTGACCAAAGTCGCTTAAAAGGGTGTATCCATTTTATTGTTTTTATACAAAAATGTCACTTTAAAAAACCTCTTAAGTACGTTGTTGCTGTATCGAACTAAACCAGAAACTTTCTTTGAAGTCTTTCGGTCCCGTGTTTTAATGTAATAAACTAGATTTGCGTTGAATCCCGGTTCCGTGTTTTAATGTAATAAACTAGATTTGCGTTGAATCCCGGTTCCGTGTTTTAATGTAATAAACTAGATTTGCGTTGAATCCCGGTTCCGTGTTTTAATGTAATAAACTAGATTTGCGTTGAATCCCGGTTCCGTGTTTTAATGTAATAAACTAGATTTGCGTTGAATCCCGGTCCCGTGTTTTAATGTAATAAATTAAATTTGCGTTGAATCCCGGTTCCGTGTTTTAATGTAATAAACTAGATTTGCGTTGAGTCCTGGTCCCAAGTTTTAATATAATAAACTAGATTTGTGTTGAGTCCCGGTCCCGTGTTTTAATATAATAAACTAGATTTGCGTTGAGTCCCGGTCCCGTATTTTAATGTAATAAACTAGATTTCCTTTGAGTCCCGGTCCCGTGTTTTAATGTAATAAACTAGATTTGCTTTGAGTCCCGGTCCTTTGTTTTCACGTTATCGATTCCTCTTTCAAAAAACGGTATATTACTGGTGTCGAGTAATTTTTTTTGTAAACAATTCAACCTTTAAATGATAGTCTCATGATTTCTTTTAAGGACAATGCACATGGCAATGCAATTCTGACGTTGCATCGTCAATTTGCAGTGATGTGTCGGACGTTGATGATTTTGACATACTCGTATTAATCTGGAAACCAACTGCAGTCTTCGGGTCCAGATGGAAAAATACATTTACAGGGTGTTCCAAACAGGTTGTCGAAAATATATCGAAACGTTTTTTGATATGTATACCATCAACTGACATAAAATAAGTCCTGTAGAACTTGCAAGGTATGTGCGGCACACTAGAAGAGAAGTGAGACCTGGTACATGTGTAAGGAGCGTGATGTAGCTCTCCACAAAGGAGGAAGTTGGCAGAGTTACTATGCTAAATTATTTTAAATAAATATGCAAGTTGCAAAATCAGAATTTTTCAACAACAAACCGCGCATTGGAAAAGGTTGTCTCGAGTTTAAAAATATTTTATTTTCTTCAAAGTAACTTCCGAGGTAGTTTCCGAATGTGTTGAAGCATTATTGAATGACAGCCAGGGGTAGAATAGTGCGCCCCCCTTAGTCATAAGAAAGGACCAGCCGGTTCTGCCTCCCCATCCCCTTGAATACGTACCCTCGCCACCACCCCGAGCCCCTTCCGGAAGGCGCACACGTGCAAGGGTGCTGCAAGCACAGGATCCGTATTATAATGGACACCACGATAGATACTTCAATTATAGACATTATACCAAAACACATACGTGCATATATATCTCGCTATATCTCTTTAGGGGTAGGCAGATAGGATAGATTTTTACATATTCCAATATTTCATATCTATTCCTCTGACAAATTCCTAATTCTTCTTTCGATTCCATTCCTTATCGTTGAACGCATTTCTTTCCTTAAGTTCTACGATTATTGATAGATATTAATCATTTATTTGTTTTTAAACTTAAATTTAAACGAATATTTTGTGTAAAAATCTGTCATGGATTAAAACAGTTAAATGTATCCTCCAATATGAGTTGGTTGGTTGGAAGAAATTGCTTAATAGCAATAAGTCAGCCAGATATACCATGTTTTATCATGTACATAAAATAATAATAATAAACAAATTCTAATCATATCCTTACTAAATTTACAACTATATCTTTCCATTCTTTCTTCGCTTAACCTTTCCTCGCACGTCGTTCATTCTACATTCTTTTTTATTTCGTGGCAAGTCTTTTGTCGTAGTTACTCTTTGTAATCACACGATTTTGGTTTTTTCACGTTCACGTTTTACTCCCATATATCAAAGTCGGCACTAATATACTGTTGTGGACACTAAAATTATGTTAGCCGACTTTGATACTATCTAGTTCGAGTATATATATTTTAGTGCCCCGTTGACTTTTCTTCCTATCGTTACACGCCGTTCGATATCCATATTAATTCTTCCATCATCTGAAAAAATACTACCTAAATAACAGAATTTCTTAACTTGCTTCAATTATACGAGGGTCATCTAGAAAGTAAGGTTACAAGGGCTCCTGAGGCCGGGGGAAATTTTTTGTTTCGAAGTTGGCGCGCCTGGCGTGTAGGAGGGATCCTAACGGTCAGTTTGTTTGATCCCGCGTGTTTGTCGGCCATTTTGTTCAGTCACAGTAAATTTTTCCGATGGAGAGGTCGTCGCGCGCTCCCGCCACCTCCCGTCCGTGTGAGATCCGCGCGGTCATCCGTTTTTTGACTTTGCAGAATAATACCGCCGCGAATATCCATCGGAAGCTCGTGGAAGTTTATGGTAGTGATGTGATGAGTCGACAACATGTCACAAAGTGGGTTAGGTTGTTCAGAGAAGGCCGTACTGATACGACGAGCCAAGGCATTGATTTCTGACGAACTTGTGCAAAAAATTGAAGAACAAATGCGAAATGACCGCCGTGTGACGCTTGACGACCTTCACGAAGAATTTCTTGACATTTATCGAAGTCTCCTTGGTGATATTGTGTCGGAAAAACTTGGTTACAAGAAGTTGTGTGCGAGATGGGTGCCCAGAATACTCACACCGGAGCACCGTCAAAATCGCGTGACCGCAAGGCGTGAATTTTTGGATCGTTTTGCACAGGAGGGAGAAGCTTTTCTGGGCTCGATCGTGACGGGGGATGAGACGTGGGTGTGTCACTACACCCCAACAATTTTCCAACGATCAAAAGGTCGAGGAAGCTGTGAAGAAGTGGCTGAAAGAGCTGGTGGCGGAGGTCTATGACACTGGCATACAAAAGCTGGTGCCCCGACAACAGAAATGTCTCGATCTCGACGGCGATTACGTTGAAAAATAGTTTAATATATTTGTGAAGTATCCTGTGAATTTCAATTGAATACAAGCATTTTTTGATCCTACATAAATGTTGTAACCTTACTTTCTGGATGACCCTCGTATATTATATTCTTAGAAAATATCACACGACAATAATATTGTATCAAAAATATTGCAAAATCCTTAATAAGGCCTAATTCATCTGGAGGCGAAGAACGTCGTTGTGTTATGGCGAAGTAATGGCGAAGCGTATTTTATTGTACATTATCTCAGAAATATCATAATATAATATTATAGTTATATATAATATTTCTATATAAATTGTAGGAAAAGCCTTGAGCGAGGGGTTGCCTAGTACGGTCACTGTTTGCAAGGGGCCAAGCGTCCCTTGGAGTGTGGGGAAGTAAAAACCTTGGCAATATCTCCTCGGTAGGGAGGGTTCCTGATGAGTCCTCTGCCTACTTCTTCCGCCCAGTCCCACCCGACCTCTCCCCCACGGTAAGGACACTCGGGGAGAAAGGGGAGGGATCTGGGAGGGTCAGAAGGGTCCTTTGTCCCCTAAATCCTCTGCACACACAACCCTTACTCCTCGTGGTCAAATACTATCGCTGTTCATTCATACTTTACTGCGGTGCCAGGATATATTCCGATATATTGGGTTGTCCGGAAAGGAATTTCGTATTTGTAGATCAAAATCAAACAATTATTTTTATATTAAGTTGTAACTCTTTTGTGAATGCCGGTTTTAGATATTTTCACTATCCAACAATCCCTCGTGTTGTAGAATGCTGGTTCTTTTACGTAGTTTACTCAAAGCTGAGCGTCTTGGTTTTCTGATGTCTTGGACCCGTTGCACCACCTGTCTCCATCCCTCCCGGTCCTGGACCATTCTGAATGCAGCGTTTAACCCTTCCTTCCATGTAATGTGTAACTAATACACATTGCTTCTAAACACTTTAATATCTCTATAAACATAATAAATACTGGGTTCAGATTATAGGTATTTCTCCGTAATACATTTACGCATTGGATGAAAAAATAATATTAATAATAATTAGCACTTATCGGCCAAATCAGAGATATTTAATGAAAATCTGGAATAAATTTACCTATACAATCAAACGTGTGCCAGTGTGTGACGTAGGTGTATTCATTCTAAAAAACTGTTATCCAAATATCAAATTTTTATGATTTTTATCCAAACATCAAATTTGTGTGATTGTTACCCAAATATCAAATTTGTATGATTGTTATCCAAACATCAAATTTGTGTGATTGTTACCCAAATATCAAATTTGTATGATTGTTATCCAAATATAAAATTTTTATGATTGTTATCCAAATATCAAATTTGAAGGGTAACAATATAAATATGTATATATTTTACTATTTAATACTCTACATTGTTAATAATTTTTTTTAAATGATTTCATAAATTCAATAATTTAAATTTACTTCAAAATTTTAATGCGCAATCAAATTCATATTTCTTGTTTCTGTAAAACGTACTTGTCATGTAACAAAAAAACACAAACTTATTTTTTTCATTAAATAAAATAAGTATATATAATTCAACGAAATAATTTCCATCACGCCATCTTCCTATTGTGATAGGCAGAGAAAACAGATCTCCATTTTCTTATCCATGTTACATATATGGTACTCTCGTATAAGGAGGACTTTTCACTCTTTCAGAAATTAATTAATTTGGTCGTACCACACTTTTATAGGTCTTCAAAAACTACTTGTACTTTGTATGCCACATTTATGTGACCGAAATATCTTAATGTTCCTTTCTTCATTCAATAAGCATTCTATCCAAAATGTCTATTCCTTAAATCGTCATATATTATATACAAATTGATTTGGTATTTAAATTGTAGAACTGTATTTTAAACACTCACTTATAGGTGAAACAATTCTACATACTAAACTTAGATTAAAGTGACAGGGCTGTTTGTTTTGCTTTAAAAAAAGCACTATTAAAATGTACTCTCTTTTTTGCTAAACAAAAAAAAACCCAAAAGATTTGTTTTGACAACATTTTGAATTAGATTGATTTATTTTATCGATTTTTCCCGTCATACATAGTTCTTCCAAACATTCTACGCAACTCTTATTTCTACCACATTTATTTTTTTAATTTTACACATGTCAAGAAATATACATAATTTCCGAAAAACCAACAGGTAATTTAATTCGGACACATAATTTTAATGGATCTGGGTTTGTTGCCTTTCATTTGTCGTGTCCCCAATAAACTAGACTTTTGCCTGTATCTCACTGAGGACATACAGCATGAAAAAATAAATAAATTATAAAAAACCCCGTTGCTCATTAATATGACATTTTTGCCATGTCCAAGTTCCACTTGATATTGTTAAGTTGGGACTAAAAATCTTGTTTTTCTATAGATAAATTTTATTTTAAAATTTATAAATATTTTTCAGTTTTGATTAAATTTTCATTAATAAATATTTTTTTTCCTATCTTTATTTTGCAAAGACAATCTAGAGAAATTCGTTTATTTTATTTTTCTGTACCTTCTTTTAATTTACGAGTAAAGAAGATATTTGATAAAATAAGAATTTATTTAATTTGAATACTCTTGACTTCTTTCATATGCCATATAATGAGTCGAGAATGTCGTCACGATACCGGAGAATATTTATTCCCTTATCATGTTCTCCTATCTCCGTTTTTAGAGCATCAGCGATACCACGAAATGAAATCCTCGGGGGTAGGTCTGTCCGCCTTGAATTTCGGTACATCTTGTTTATTAACAAATAGAAGTATGTGCCACATCCGATTCTATCCGACTACCCATATCTTTTGAACCCTCCTCAACCGAGGGTCACCTCCACCTTTTCCTGCGTTCCTGATCCCTGAAACCCACCCCCGTTCCTTATCTCGCCCGCAAATAAAGGTCTAACGGGACAAAGATTTTTTTTGATTTAGGTCCTTTCACATGCCTCCTTCATCCTCCATTCGTCCGCCTGAACCGTTCCTTTCTCCACCCTCGACCATACCGTACAGGCCGATAATGAGTTTTCTGTATGAGCCATGGAAAGAAAAGTAAGGCTTTGATAGAAGAATCGGGGTATTGCTTCTTTTTCAGTGATAATGAATCGACAAATTCGTTACTTCGAATTTCAGGTATACTTACTTACTTAGAAATATAGTCAGATCTGAGAAAAATACATTGAAATAAATATGATTTTCTTTGTCAGTTTGAGAAATAAGATTTGCAGGTCATTTAGAACGTAGACAAATTTAAAACACTATTTGGAAAATATAGAAAAGTAATTAACCGTTTTATAAAGGAGTTTTACTGAAAAGTAACTTATATGTTGTTTATAGTTAAGGCATTAACGTTGTGGAGGTTTAAAGACATTGTAATTTATTTTTATCAAACACTGTTTATTCCACTTTTTTGTGACGGTATAACCTTGTCTTGTTTGTGCTCCCCTGAAGATGAGGTGAAAGCCTTGAAACCGGTAGGGTTATACCGTCACAAAAAAGTGGAATAAACAGTGTTTGATAAAAATAAATTACAATAATTTATATGTTACGTGTAAAAACGAAATTTAACAATAAAAATACATTATTTATAGTTAAGGCATTAACATTGTGTAGATTTAAAGACATTGTAATTTTTTTTATCAATCATTGTTTATTCCACTTTTTGTAACGGTTTCAATGCTTTCACCTCAATCTTGTATGTGCTCCCTGATGATGCAGTGAAAGCCTCGAAACTGGTAGGGTTATACCGTTACAAAAAGTGGAATAAACCGTGTTTACATAAAAGGAAAAAATAAGTAAAATAAAAAACTAATTTTATATTTTTGTGTTCACCACAGGTTTAATTTAGGTTCACAACTAGTTTCGAAGACCACCGTCTTCTTCGTCAGGTGAATATAAAGGTTTATATTCACCTGACGAAGAAGACGGTGGTCTTCGAAACTAGTTATGAACCTAAATTAAACCTGTGGTGAACACAAAAATATAAAATAAGTTTTTTATTTTACTTATTTTTTCCTTTTATGTAAAAAATGGCACCACAAAGTGAAGCTATAGTCTTTTCGAAGATTCAAGAAATAAACCGTGTTTGATAAAAACAAATTACAATTACAATAAAAACATATATTTTTGAAAATTGAAATTTCTATATAATCTATCAATATATATTTTCCACAATTACATGAATTTTATATTATTAAAAATTTCAAAGAGCAATTAGGCGCAGTTTTATTAATTTAAATAATAATGCTGAGATGATGATAGTCTACAACAGTATTTAAGTACCAAATTTGATGTATGGGAGTGAGAAGTGAACGTGGAAAAAAACTGAAAGGAGCCGAATAAACGCTGTAGAAATGCTTGCGTTGAGAAGAATACAGGGGGTGACAATTTGTGACAGAGTGCAGAACGAAGTGGTTAGGGATGAATGTTAACTTAAGGCTGATTTGATGAGTAAGATGAAGAAGATGAGTAAGCACTGAGGCATGTATTATAGAACGAATAGTTTGGGCATGTATTATAGAACGAATAGTTTGGGCATGTATTATAGAACGAATGAATTTAGAAAAAATAACAAATTCAAATTTATAGTGCAAATGTGAGTGGAAGGCTTGGTAGAGGATAACCAAGGAAAGTACATATGGGTCAATGTGAGTGGAAGGCTTGGTAGAAGAAAACCAAGGATATAGATGGGTCAATGTGAGTGGAAGGCTTGGTAGAGGATAACCAAGGAAAGTACATATGGGTCAATGTGAGTGGAAGGCTTGGTAGAGGAAAACCAAGGATATAGATGGGTCAATGTGAGTGGAAGGCTTGGTAGAGGATAACCAAGGAAAGTACATATGGGTCAATGTGAGTGGAAGGCTTGGTAGAAGAAAACCAAGGATATAGATGGGTCAATGTGAGTGGAAGGCTTGGTAGAGGATAACCAAGGAAAGTACATATGGGTCAATGTGAGTGGAAGGCTTGGTAGAGGAAAACCAAGGAAAGTACATATGGGTCAATGTGAGTGGAAGGCTTGGTAGAGGAAAACCAAGGATATAGATGGGTCAATGAATTATGTTTTGAAGGAAGGAATCCTAGAAATTGTATGAGAAGATATTGTATCATATTAAACTATTGTTGTATCTAGTTTAATATGATACCTGGTGATTTAATTGCCACGTGGCAATCTTTTCCAACCAACCAGAGATATTTATCTATTTATTTTCTTAATACAGGCTTTGCCCAATTACATTGATAAATACAAAAATTGTAAACATTAAAAAAAAAAATTATTTACATATACTGATTATTTACATTTACATATTACACATGGTACACACATAGGTATATTCAAAGTCACTTAAATACATTGATGAGTGCTTTCTAACGCGCTCAATCTTAGAAGATTTTTTTTGGTTTTTGGTAATGTGATATGAAATATGACAATATCCGAAGCAGTCCCGTCTAAAAGAGTTTGTTATAGAGTCCTTGAGTAAAAAATCAGACTGGAGTCCTTTATTTAAATAATGGGTTACAACCCTCAAACCCTGGGGTGGAAGATACATATGCGTCCTACCAACTAGGCCATAGATGTTGTCGGAGTGAAGGTGTATGAACGTTGAACAGGCGAAGGATGTGTGTTGAGATAGGAAAATCTGACTCTCTGTCCGCTCTGCCTACCCCGAAAAAAAATGGCACGATGGTATGTAAATAAAATTGTGAAATATATTATGAACTCATCAATATGATGACAATAATTTAATCTGTACAAACGCCTCCAGTCTTCTCAGGTTTCCACTCTGAAAAGTCTAGAACATCGATCAATAAGTCCCGGGAAGTCTAGAACATCGACCAATAAGTCCCGGGACTAACTACTAAAACAACATTTGTTTGCCAAAATTCTTCTTTATTCATCAACATAGTCTCCTTCAAGAGCGATACATTCATTCCAACGCTTTCCTAACTTTTCTATGCCAGCCGTAAAAGCTTTTTCATGACCAAATGTTCATGCAAAATAGTGTAAACACTACCAAATGATATCTTCAGGATGTCAGCTATTTCACGCAACTTTACTTTGCGATTTTCCATCACGATTTTGAGTTTTTTTTATGTTTTCTGGTGTAACAGCCTCATTTGTGTCTGTACGACCGCGTTTGAAATCAGCATACCACCGACAAATGGTTGTTTTCGACGGAGCAGAGCCCATATAACACTTTTCAAGCCATCGCTGAGTTTGAACGGTATTTTTTCCCATAAAAAAGCAGTTTTATCAACACACAAAATTCGTTTTTTTCCATTGTTTTGAAAATAGCAAAAGTAGCGTCACTAAAACCACTGTAACTCAATGACACAATGTCGGAATGCCATGAAAGTTTGACACGTAACTTCTAAAGGCTGGTACTAACTGAGAATGGTATGGATTTGTTATTAGAGGTGCCATTTGTTGGTTAGTCCCGGGACTTATTGATCGATGTGTTATTGCAAGTAAGTTGCTATTCGTACTGAAATATAATTAATTATGGTTTTCATATTTTTTTTGTATATTTTCAAATTTTTTATTCTACTCACTTCCATAAAACAATCCTGATTTTTCAATTGAGATGCCCTGATCTAGGTCGGAGGGAGATGGTGGATGTACCATATACCATAATGCGAGTACACCAAGAGCCACCATCTCGCAGCCTCCCACCCCTTGTGAGGAAAGGCCAAAGATTGATTTGGTCGTGTGTGCCGGTACTTAATGTTTTTTTGCCGTTTCCCCAAATTATTAGTTTTTTGCTCTCCACGTATAAGGAAAACCGTTATTTTTAAGAAAATTTTACACTCACGTTATAATTTTTTCCCTCTATAATAATTAAAAAATATTTCGAGGGATCACAAGGATTTGAGCCGAAGTGTCATTTATTTGATATTTTGGTTAGTAAAAAACACGCAATTTTTCTTAAAAAATAGAGCGTAGAATATGTTATGGTATGAACGCACTGAAAATAGAATGTGGAATATGGTATGAACGCACTGAAAATAGAACGTGGATTATGGTATGAACGCACTGAAAATAGAACGTAGAATATGGTATGAACGCACTGAAAATATAACGTAGAATATATTATGAACGCACTGAAAACAGAATGTAGAATATGGTATGAACGCACTGAAAATAGACCGTAGAATATGTTATGAACGCACTGAAAATAGAATGTAGAATATGGTATGAATGCACTGAAAATAGAACGTAGAATATGGTATGAACGCACTAATAATAGTACGAAGAATATGGTATTATAGCGGGTTGCTTGATTGATAAGTCGTGATGATTTTGATTTGTATTTATTTAAATATAAATACTCAAGAATTTTGATGAAAGCGAAAGTGGACAGCGGGCAATCAATAATAAGTCTTGACAGTTGAATGAATGATAATAATATTTATTTCTCGGCGCGCGGGTAATTTATACAAATGAGTGAACCAGTTCGCGATACATATTTTGTCTTACTCTAGCGCGTGCATTGGCGGGTAGATATTTATTTGTATTCGGAGATGGCTAGACAGGTCGCAAATACTATAAAATAGTAAACATTGTTGTTGTTCCTGGCGTGTGACAATCTGTAAATACTTCATCGGTCATTGACCCTGTATGTTTACTATTTTAACAATAATTAATTTAATTTAATTATGTTTAACAATTCACTTATTTATTTTGACAGTTAAATATTTATTTAGGTAGGTATCCTACAGTATGAACGCACTGAAAATAGAATGTAGAATATAGTATGAACGCATTGAAAATAGAACGTAGAATATGGTATGAACGCACTGAAAATAGAACGTAGAATATGTTATGAACGCACTGAAAATAGAATGTAAAATATGATATGAACGCACTGAAAATAGAACGTAGAATATGGTATGAACGCATTGAAAATAGAACGTAGAATATGGTATGAACGCACTGAAAATAGAACGTAGAATATGGCATGAACGCACTGAAAATAGAACGTCGAATATGTTATGAAAGCATTGAAAAAAGAACGTAGAATATGGTTTGAACGCACTGAAAATAGAACGTAGAATATGATATGAATGCACTGAAAATATAACGTAGAATATGGTATGAACGCACTGAAAATATAACGTAGAATATGGTATGAACGCACTGAAAATAGAACATAGAATATGATATGAACGCACTGAAAATAGAACGTAAAATATGATATGAACGCACTGAATATACGAATTGATATATTTAAATTTTTTGCTATCTTTTTCTTTAACGGGGTTCGAAGCGTAGTCTTATTAAAATTATACACAATCGCGCTATTTTCCTGTCGGAGTAGGTAGATATGACAGAGCCCCAGACTTTCCTACTTCAACACACATCCTTCGCGTTTTCTACACCTATACACCTTTTTCATAGAACTACTACGAATTAATATAAAATCTCTTATATCTCAAATGAAATGGGAAGAGTAAAAACTTTTATAATAGGAGAGTATGCATGGCGATGTGTATGCACGTGACAGTAACGAAATAAGTGTAGTAGGATATAATGAAGTGGAGATCTGTTTTCTCTACCTTCTTCAATATGGACATGGCGTGATGATGGTAATGAAATTAAATAAACTGATTATTTAACAATAATGAAAATTAAATTTATTCTGAAGAAGTTTATTTTATTTGTTTAGAAAAGATTTATTTATTTAGATTTTTTTATACTTACGTAAAGTTTTTCCAGTCCGTGAAGCTAGAGGTATGAGATAACACGAGGCTAAGGGTGGCAGAATGCTGAAAGAGGTCTTCTAATGCGCAGTTAGTTACCTAACTAGTACCCAGGACTGGCGGCTTATTAGCCGGAGGTTTCCAAGGAGCCAAATCTCCGAGGAGGCGAACTAACTATAACTGCCAGGGGGACATAACGCTTTGGGGTTGAACATTTCACTTCACGTGTTCCATATATACAAATATACATTTGTATACATACACACATGTCGGTGTCAGGTTCCTGATATCTTGTTACCGTTTATGGAGATTAATTTATGTAATTGGTATATATTTATAGACCTGACTTGTGTCGAATGCTTTTATTTGTAGACAAATTTGAAAGGAAACTGAAACATAACATAACGTTGAAGTGTTTGTTATCTAAGAATTTTTAGAGTAAAATTTGTATTTAAAATAATCGAGATTTTTTAAATACTGAGCGCTACTTGTTGATGTGAGATCAAAATGTTCGAAACTATTAAAAAAACTAAAAGCTATTTGTTGGCAATTGATTCAAAATGAACGAAACTATTAACAATTTAAAAAAGGACTTGTTGGTAATGGAATCCAAAATGATTGAGACTTTTGACATATCGATAGGCACTTGTTGGTAATGGAATCCAAAATGGTTGAGATTTTTGACATATTGATAGGCACTTGTTGGTAATGGAATCCAAAATGGTTGAGACTTTTGACATATTGATAGACACTTGTTGGTAATGGAATCCAAAATGGTTGAGATTTTTGACATATTGATAGGCACTTGTTGGTAATGGAATCCAAAATGGTTGAGACTTTTGACATATTGATAGACACTTGTTGGTAATGGAATCCAAAATGGTTGAGACTTTTGACATATTGATAGGCACTTGTTGGTAATGGAATCCAAAATGGTTGAGACTTTTGACATATTGATAGGCACTTGTTGGTAATGGAATCCAATATGGTTGAGACTTTTGACATATTGATAGACACTTGTTGGTAATGGAATCCAAAATGGTTGAGACTTTTGTCATATTGATAGGTACTTGTTGGTAATGGAATCCAAAATGGTTGAGACTTTTGACATATTGATAGGCACTTGTTGGTAATGGAATCCAAAATGGTTGAGACTTTTGACAAATTGATAGGCACTTGTTGGTAATGGAATCCAAAATGGTTGAGACTTTTGACATATTGATTGGCACTTGTTGGTAATGGAACCCAAAATGGTTGAGACTTTTGACATATTGATAGGCACTTGTTGGTAATGGAATCCAAAATGGTTGAGACTTTTGACATATTGATAGGCACTTGTTGGTAATGGAATCCAAAATGATTGAGACTTTTGACATATTGATAGGCACTTATTGGTAATGGAATCCAAAATGGTTGAGACTTTTGACATATTGATAGGCACTTGTTGGTAATGGACACCAAAATGGTTGAGACTTTTGACATATTGAGAAGCACTTGTTGGTAATGGAATCCAAAATGGTTGAGACTTTTGACATATTGATAGGCACTTGTTGGTAATGGAATCCAAAATGGTTGAGACTTTTAACATATTGAGGGGTACTTGTAGGTAATGGAATTCAAAATGGTTGAGACTTTTGACATATTGATAGGCACTTGTTGGTAATAGAATTTAAAATGATTGAGACTTTTGACATATTGATAGGCACTTATTGGTAATGGAATCCAAAATGGTTGAGACTTTTAACATATTGATAGGCACTTATTGGTAATGGAATCCAAAATGGTTGAGACTTTTAACATATTGATATGCACTTGTTGGTAATGGAATCCAAAATGATTGAGACTTTTGACATATTGATAGGCACTTGTTGGTAATGGAATCCAAAATGATCGAGACTTTTGAAATATTTAGAGTTACTTGTTCACATTAGACTCAAAATATTCGAAACTATTGAAATACCGAGAGTTTCTTGTTGGTGATATATCCAAAATAATCTCATTGTTTAAAATATTGAAATGTATTTGTTAGTAATGAATCCAAAATGGTCGAGACTATTCAAATTCTGAGAACTTCTTGGTGATAGATTCAAAACGATCTATTGTATGTATTTGTTAGTAATGCATCCAAAATGGTCGAGACTATTCAAATACTGCGAGTTTCATCTATTTTACTTCTTGCTAATGTATCCAAAATGGTCGATACTATTCAAATACTTACAGTTTCTTGATGATATATTCAAAATGATCTATTGTAGTTCTTGGTAATGTATCCAAAATCGTCGATACTATTCAAATACTGACAGTGTCTTGATGATTTATTCAAAATGATCTATTGCACTTCTTGGTAATGTATCCAAAATTGTCGATACTATTCAAATACTGACAGTTTCTTGATGATATATTAAAAATGATCTATTGTACTTCTTGGTAATGTATCTAAAATGGTCGATACTATTCAAATACTGACAGTTTCTTGATGATATATTCAAAATGATCTATTGTACTTATTGGTAATGTATCCAAAATGGTCGATACTAATCAAATACTGAGAGCTTCTCGGTGATATATTCAAAATGATCTATTGTACTTCTTGGTAATGTATCCAAAATGGTCGATACTATTCAACTACTGACAGTTTCTTGATGATATATTCAAAATGATCTATTGTACTTATTGGTAATGTATCCAAAATGGTCGATACTAATCAAATACTGAGAGCTTCTCGGTGATATATTCAAAATGATCTATTGTACTTCTTGGTAATGTATCCAAAATGGTCGATACTATGCAAATACTGCGAGTTTCTTGAAGATATATTCAAAATGATCTATTATAATTCTTGGTAATGTATCCAAAATGGTCGATACTATTCAACTACTGACAGTTTCTTGATGATATATTCAAAATGATCTATTATACTTCTTGGTAATGTATCCAAAATGGTCGATACTATTCAAATACTGACAGTTTCTTGATGATATATTCAAAATGATTTATTTTACTTCTTGGCAATGTATCCAAAATCGTCGATACTATTAAAATACTGGCAGTTTCTTGGTAGTATATTCAAAATGATCTATTGTACTTCTTGGTAATGTATCCAAAATGGTCGATACTATTCAAATACTGACAGTTTCTTGATGATATATTCAAAATGATCTATTGTACTTATTGGTAATGTATCCAAAATGGTCGATACTATGCAAATACTGCGAGTTTCTTGAAGATATATTCAAAATGATCTATTATAATTCTTGGTAATGTATCCAAAATGGTCGATACTATTCAACTACTGACAGTTTCTTGATGATATATTCAAAATGATCTATTATACTTCTTGGTAATGTATCCAAAATGGTCGATACTATTCAAATACTTAGAGTTTCTCGGTGATATATTCAAAATGATCTATTGTACTTCTTGGTAATGTATCCAAAATGGTCGATACTATTCAAATACTGACAGTTTCTTGATAATATATTCAAAATGATCTATTGTACTTATTGGTAATGTATCCAAAATGGTCGATACTATTCAAATACTGAGAGCTTCTCGGTGATATATTCAAAATGATCTATTGTACTTCTTGGTAATGTATCCAAAATTGTCGATACTAATCAAATACTGAGAGCTTCTCGGTGATATATTCAAAATGATCTATTGTACTTCTTGGTAATGTATCCAAAATGGTCGATACTATTCAAATACTTACAGTTTCTTGATGATATATTCAAAATGATCTATTGTACTTCTTGGTAATGTATCCAAAATGGTCGATACTATTCAAATACTTACAGTTACTTGATGATATATTCAAAATGATCTATTGTACTTCTTGGTAATGCATCCAAAATGGTCTTTCGAGTTTTTTTGTTGGCATAAGACTCAAAATGTTCCAAAGTATGAAAATACTGAAAGCTACTTGTTGTCGATAGATCTAAAATTATTTTGAGGAAAGTATTTCACTACATATTTTCTCCTCCCTCCCATAAAAGTGGATCAGGGCTGGGCAGGGTCTATATTTAACAATTGATATATTAAGGGGCCTTGCTGTGCACATAGCGTCCCAACCCCTGCCGTGGACAGGGCCGCCGCTGAGGTAATTAAGACCCGGGGAATAGCAAATATTTGTTACGTACTCTGATAAAATTAACGTTCATCTTTCTGGTAAAACAAAATTTAGGAAGTCACTATAAATTATATTTAATAACAGGGAAAACTCTGTTTTAACATTAAACAAAACTCCTTATTTGTTTTGTAAAATAATTTATATTTAAGTGGTAGTGTGGTCTTGATGAAGAGATTATCAATAATTATTCGGGTGTCCTCTGCGTGATCGTTACGATTTGAAAAAAATTAACTGTAGAACTTTTTCTTCTTCCTAGTGTCATGTCAGGTCCCCCCAACGTTGAATATCACCTGAGAGTAGACATCTTTGTCCCCGGCAGCCTGAAAAAGATCCCCAACGCTCCTTATACCAGTCCAATCACGTATATTGCGGAATTAGGAGATTTTCCTCCTGCCAACACCTCTTCGACCCTGTATTTTGCCTTGGATGATCAGGTGCAGTAATTTGTTCTTTGCTCCTCTAAGTACATGACCCAAATAGGACACCTTTCGGATTTTGATATTAGTCAGCAACTCTCTGTCAACTTTGGCTCTTTAAAGAACCTTTGTGTTGCTGACCATATCCGTCCAGGGTATCCGTAGCATTAACTCTAGAACAAGCCACCAAATTATAATACTATACTATACACATAGATATGTACGACACATACATACGCGTCATCGTGGTGTGACCCTTGAAGGATAGCCAGAGAAAACAGATCTCCAAACTTTTCTAAACACGCAACTTTTGTCTTCTTCACATTCATACATTTCATCATCCACAATCTTCCGTTATTCATACTTTTTACATCACGTAATTTCCTTGTCGGAGTAGGCAGATAAGAAAGAGTGCTATACTGCTCTAATTTGACACACATCCTTAGCTTTGTAGGAACCACGGTCGTCGCTGAATATTGTCAACACACACGGTCAACGACCGACGAAACGACCTTTGGATATGTCCAAAGGTCGCATACCAAAACATTGAAATTGTTTACCCACAAATACTATTTACGATACATTCCACAGTAGAAAGAGAACGCATCACGCTGTCTCGCCGTTTTCGCCCAACAAATTGTCTACCCACAATATTATTTGCGACGTCTGCAATATTTCAATCGACCATTTCTGCACGCACAGAAGCGAGATAAAAATATATTGCGGGCGCACTCCCGCGCCCATTCTGAAATGTATAAATACCCACTTACCGATAAATAAAACATTAATTCACTCTCTCCTTCCGCATTGCTAATTGACGTATTTTATTTATTTACCAACAACTACTATCATCATCTCGTCCTTCAAGGGCATTCGCTAAAGTTTCGCTTCGCTTCCAAATCCATACAACTTCTACGATTTATCTGATGTTCTACGTTTCGTTCTTACAGAATATCATTCACTCGATCCAACCACGCTCCCCTTGATTCTCCTCTCATACACCTTCGACTAACATTATATATTTGTTTTGTTAGTCTGTCTTGATTCATTCGTTTTACATGCCCAAATAATCTCAGAGTGCACTTCTTCATGTTTCTCAACACATCGCCTTAAATTCACGTTTATCCTTAATCACTTTATTTCTTATTCTTTCATACTTTGTCCCCCCATATATTCTTCTTAGTTAACGCATTTCTACAGCATTTATTCGACTCCTTTCAGTATTTTTCTATGTACAAGTTTTTTATATGCTTATTTGGCTCCCATTACATACAATGGCGTACCGACTTCAATAAAGGTAAAGGTAGGAAAACCATTTAGACAGTCGATCGGAGCGTGGTTGTTATTGCGACAGGATTTTGAGTACTTGGGCTTTCAGGATGAATGACGAGTGGAAGGGATTTATGTAAGCTCGTGAGTGTGGGTTTCTTCTTGTTGTTTTAATCTTGGTTGGTTTTGTATTGATTTTAATTTTTATTCTTGTGATTGTGTGCGGTATAGTGTGGGATGAATATTTTTGGTCTTTCTGGAGTGATGATGTGTGAGGAGTTGAATTTCGCAAGATGTTTCCAGTTGTAATTGAGTGTCACTGTTTGTCAGGTTGATAAGAGTGTGCAACGGGGTTTTGTTTTTGTGTAATCAAAAATCGGAAAGAAGTATCGATTTATTTTTCTCATGCTAAATATCCTCAGTGAGATACAGGCAAAATCCTAGTTTACTAGGGATACGACAAATGAAAGGCAACAAACCCAGATCCATTAAAATTGTATGTCCAAATCAAATTATCTTTTGTTTTTCTCAAATTGTGTATATTTCTTGTCATGTGTAATAATAAATAAAATAAAATAAAAAGTTCGTTGGTCTTCTTCTTTCACGCCTTTGACTTACATTGTACACGTTCCACATGTACAAACCATATCACCATTCTCTTTTTAATCGTACTCAATACACCAGTTTTAAGTTCACATTTACCCTTAATAGTCTCAAAACACACATTTCTACAGGATTTATTCAGCACCTCTTGGTTTTTGTCCTGCTCCATGTTTAACTCCCATACATCAAAATACTTTTGTGGACTATCATCTTAACAGATTTATGATTCGAAAATAATCTCCAAATGAATCTATCCCTAATACAACGCAACCATTTCTTTATCTTATTAATGCAGCCCTGCTGTGCCTTGTTCAGACCCTTAAGTTGGGTAAACTATCGCCGGGTCGGGGTCCCAACCCCCTCGGCATCGAATCAAAACATGATCCAAGTTTTGGGAACCGGGGTGCCAAGGGAACAGAGCATCCAGGAGGTCTGCGGGGAAACTTCATGCTTCGCCCTTCCCTCGGGACCCAAGCTGTGGGTATAATACATACATACATACACCATCGAGTATTTTCGACATGCCTTGATAAACATCTTTTGATACATGAATCTGAAGGAAGGACATATAATAATTCTTAAATGTATCATGAACATGTTGTCGAAATAATATACTATTGAAGAAATAATCTTTTATTGAAATTTAAAACACAAACAATTGTACGAGAGATATAAAGAGAAAGATCTGAGAATGAATGCTGCAAAATCCAAGGTAATGGTGATAAAGAATTGTGAAAGAAAAAGTAAATGCGATATAAATGGGGAATAATTTAAGATTGGAGCAAGTTGATGCGATATAAATGTAAATGCGATATAAATGGGGAATAATTTAATATAAATGCGATATAAATGGAGAATAATCAAAAGTAAATGCGATATAAATGGGGAATAATTTAAGATTGGAGCAAGTTGCGGAAATCTGTTATTTGGGTAGTATTTTTTTCAGACGGTGAAAAAGTTTGTCGAGAGATATTGAAGGCTGTGTAGCGATAGGAAACAAATACATTGGCCCTTAAGACATATTTACTAAACCGGACAGTATCAAAATTTGCTACGATAATAGTCTATAATATATTGTTTATAGTTAAGGCATTAACGTTGTGGAGGTTTAAAGACATTGAAATTTGTTTTATCAAACACTGTTTATTCCACTTTTTGTAACGGTATAACCCTACCGGTTTCAAGGCTCTCACCTCATCTTCAAGGGAGCATAAACAAGACTCGTCTTGTTGTTGGACATTGGACGCAGAGCACCCGATCACATTGTGAACCAGGCAATCTCCATGGATCTTCCTCGAATAACAACCAGAGGAAGACCAAATAATTCGTGGGTGGTGCAAAAAGGTAACCGGATGCAGAAGCACGGCCTGGGGGACGTAGTCCGGGGCAGAAGAGCATACAACCTGAGGACGAGGAGAGCTGACCCCAACAGTCTTCGCAGACAGTGAGTTGGAATGGAGCCAGGGAGAAGAAGAATATTTTACTAGGCGGTGATAATAATTATACACATTTTGCTGACACACTTACAAAAAAACGAATGAAATATTAACATTTATTAATTAAGGTATTATAGAAACAGGCAAAATTTTCCTATTATTGAACAACAAATGTAACATAATAATATTATTATAATAAGGTCTACTAATGAGATTAATGTAATTGCCTTTTCTGAGATAACATTTCATCAAACTGGAGTTCGAAGTTACTATTTCCTATCATCAAAGTTGATTGCAAATGTTCATCGGTTAATGCTAACCTGTATTGCGATTTTACGTACTTCATTTTTGAACATTTAAATAATTTTTGTAATAACTAATAATATTATCTTGAAATAAAAATTTTGTTCATGATAAAATAATTTAATTTAATTAAAGTATTACAATAAACTTAAACTAACTATGTAATAAATAAAACAATATTATACATATACAATTTAACTAAAATAATCTAACAAAACAAACATACTATATAAACATAAAAAAATATTAAAAATGAGATTGGTTTTTATTAGCTTGTGGGCCGGATTAAAATAGGCATCGGGCCGGATTTGGCCCGCGGGCCGTAGTTTGCCGACCCCTGCTCTAACCCATAGGTTCCCAAACTTATTTGACCCACTACCCCTTTTTCAGCAAAAAAATACATAAGGCCCTCCCCCTGGAAATTTACTTTTTTGAAATTAAATAAAACATAAAAATATGGTTAACATATTTTTATGTACATATCTATAGTGCTATAAATAAGATGCGCTGATACTTAAATTGTTGAAGTATTTATTTAACAATCCTAATGAGAAGGATGGACCTGATGTACTGACACCAATTTATTCATGTGCCGCAGTTTGTTATTTGCAATAAAATTTCAGCAAAAAAAAATGCAACTATGAGAGTAACTTTTTAATTTGAAAAAGGTATTTCGTAAATAAAACAATTTGGAAAAGAAATTATGAAGGTATTTATTAAAATAATAAAAATAAGCAAGTAGTCCCCCCACTTCCTTCAGGGCCAGCATGTCACTCTCAGTTCCCTCAATTACCCCCAGGGGAGGCGATGGACCCACTTTGGTAACCTATGCTCTAACCGTACAGTATCAAAATCTGTTAAGATGATAGTCCACAGTAGTTTTTATTACCAACTCTGATGTATAGGAGGGAAACGTGGATATGCGAAAAGACTGAAAGGAACCGAATAAATTCTGTAGGAATGCGTACACTGAGAATAATACATGGGGTGACAATTTACGATAGAATACGGAATGCAGTTATAAGGGATGTGAGTTGAAAGTGTGGAAGATAAAACCAAGGAAAGCATGAAGACATATAGATTTAGGGATGTAGAGAGGCAAAATAAGTATGTTTGACGCTTTGTTATCTTAACGGCATATATTTAAGAAGTACGAAACTTCTTTTCCGATATCAAATTGTGTACTTAAAAACACAAATGCTCTTTTTTACTTTAAAAAAAACAATTTGATTTGTTAATCACAGACAATTAATTTAATGTACAAAATACGTACCATAAATAATGGAAATATATTGAGTTACTTTGCCCCTATTTTAGGGCTACTTGAAGAGTATTTAGCGGAATGCTTCTTGTCTGAAGAGATGATGATAGTAGTTGTTGGTAAATAAATAAAATACGTCAATTAGCAATGCGGAAAGAGAGTGTGAATGAATAATGCTTTATTTATCGGTAAGTGGGTTACATATATTTATACATTTCAGAATGGGCGCGGGAGTGCGCCCGCTATATATTTTAATCTCGCTTCTGTGCGTGCCGAAATGGTCGATTGCAGTATTGCAGACATCGCAAACAATATTGTGGGTAAACAATTTGTTTGCGGAAACGGCGAGACAGCGTGATGCGTTCTCTTTCTACTGTGGAATACATCGTAAATAGTATTTGTGGGTAAACAATTTGTTTACGGGACTGGCGCGATGTCCGGCCGCGTCAATGTTTTGGTATGCGACCTTTGAACATATCCAAAGGTCGTTGACCGTATGTGTTGACAATATTGACAATATTCAGTGACGACCGTTCCCACAAGTATATTGGTTGAATATTTGATTTGTGGGCTAAATTATCTTGCAGGGAAGAACGCGAAGAGCGTCATGGAAAATTGTTTTAAATATTTAATAAATTCGATTTAAATTTAGGTGTTTCAATATCAAGTGTAACAAAAAAACAGTTTCAATTCAATTTATGTGATATTTTGTCATTAAATGTCAGTGTCGCCATTCCCTCTCAGTATCGTTACATCCTGCTGCACGTTATCTAAAAGTATGTGTTTCGGTCTGCCAAGTGTCCTTTTGTCGTGTTGTTGGTCTTAAATAAAGATCCTTGCTGACCATATCATCTGAGATTTACTTGCATGGTCTATTAATGCAAACATTAGTGACCTTTTGTCACTGGTTATTTGCCTTTTGATATGCAATTAGATGCCGAATTCGATAATGGCAAAAAGGTGCGAAAACAAATCAATATGTTTTTATTGAGAGAGGTAGGGTATGTAGTAGAAAACATATAAAACATTCACACGTAGGAAAAGAAAGATTAGTGTGTTGTTTATAGTTAAGGCATTAACGTTGTGGAGGTTTAAAAACATTGTAATTTATTTTTATCAAACACTGTTTATTCCACTTTTTTTGTGACGGTATAACCCTACCGGTTTCAAGGCTTTCACCTCATCTTCATGGGAGCACAAGTCTTGTTTGCGCTCCCCTGAAGATGAGGGGAAAGCCTTGCAACCGGTAGGGTTATACCGTCACAAAAAAGTGGAATAAACAGTATTTGATAAAAATAAATTACAAATATTAGTGTGGTTAGAAGGGTGAAAATGTAAAAGAGAAAAGTCTTTTGATAGTGTATTACTTGTTTATTTTCTTGTTTTAATCTCTCCCAATCAACCAAAAAGGTGTGTTAAATAAATATTAAATAAAAACCCATTAAAAAAAAATTGGTACCAATAGCAAACGAACTCACAACCCCCGGATTGAAAGTCAAGGAAGGGGGAAATATAAAAAGTCTTGATGGAGTGAGATAAGTATTGTAAAAAAATAATTTAGAAACAAGGTTATTTTTTGTATTAATGAGCGTGAAGAAAATTGTCAGCTCTCTTCGGAAAATGGGTAGACGGTGAGGGGCGCAGAAATGGGTGGAGGTGCGTCAGTTGTTCCGCCACCCATGGAAGTGTAATACCTATACAAGTCGGGGCTGCCGCCTACTCCGACCACCTCCTCGGTGTGCGCCCCTGATAACTATAACTATATCCAAAGGCCTTTTTCATGTCATGTCATGCCACTAAAATGGCAACGTGTCTCGATAATCTTAAAGGTGCTCTGCAAAATTATATTTAATGTTTGCTAGCGTCAGTAAATAAAAGAAAGATTTAAAAAAAAATTATCTTCTTTTTGAGGTGTCGTCTGCTATATCTACATAACATATATAGCACGTTGCCACTTTCATGGCAATTTGTATCTTGTTCACTAGAACCCTGAACAACTCGAATGTTTAAATATTATTGCATCTTTTTAATAATCCTCCGTTTTAGAGGCTCATTATGACAATACGCATTTGAATGGATGCAGCCTGAAACAAATTCATATTGACTACTGAATAAATTCTTTTTAAATACTCATTTATGAAAGTAAGCCTTTTGTAAAATTCTTAAAAAATATTTCATAATAATATATATTCAGCATGTTTGAAATGAAGTAAGCAACGAAAATGTTGTCTTAACGACATCTGTCTGAGAAACATGAAACAACTTTCCGGACAACATATTATGTAGGAGTATGTAAAAACAAAACACTGTTTTTCTTATATAAATAAATTCCGAATTTATTTATAACAAGTTGTTTATAAGACATAACATCCTCCGTGGCCTAGTTGGTAAGACGCCTGTCTCCCAGTTCGGAGGTTGCGGGTTTAAATCCCCCTGGTACCAAGATTTTTTTAAAAAGATTCCGTTCTGGTTTTTACTTAAGGCCTCTTTAACATCTTTCTGGTTGGTTTTAAAAGATTTACACGTGACAATAAGTTCGCTAAGTTTTACTGTATACATCGAAGGTGTAATACAATACAATATCATAATTTGATATGCAAAATAGCATAAATAATGGAAAATATTTATTTTATTTATTTATTATTACACATGACAAGAAATATACACAATTTGAGAAAAACAAAAGATAATTTGATTTGGACATACAATTTTAATGGATCTGGGTTTGTTGCCTTTCATTTGTCGTATCCCCAGTAAACTAGGCTTTTGCCTGTATCTCACTGAGGATATTTAGCATGAGAAAAATAAATCGATACTTCTTTCCGATTACACAAAAACAAAAACAAAACCCCGTTGCACGCTCTCATCAACCTGACAGTGACACTCAACTACAACTGGAAACATCTTGCGAAATTCAACTCCTCACACATCATCACTCCAGAAAGACCAAAAATATTCATCCCACAATATACCGCACACAATCGTAGTGACGTAGGACGTGCTGATGATGTTGATGTTGACATCGCTATATTCGTTTTAGTCGAATTCTGTGTTCCTTTTCGTTCGGGGTCACCAATTTAGCGTGATGCTTAACTTGATACTTCGTGATGATTTTGATATGTCTTGTATTTAAAATAAATACAAAACTCAGGAATGCGGATAAAAGTGAAAGTGAATAGTCAATGGACGGTCGAGTTAATAATAATCTTTATTTGTCTACAAGTAGGTATTTTATAGTAGTGAGTGAATGTGCTCGCGATATATACTTTGTCTCACTCCTGCGCATGCACTAGTGTAGCGGGTAGGATATTTATTTGCCGAGACGGTGAGACAAAACATAAATACTATTTGTGAGTACACATCGTTGACGTTTCTAGTATGTGACAATTGTAGATAGTTCAGAGTTTGATTCATCGGTCGTTGACCCTGTATGTTTACAATTTATTTTGACAACAAATTATGTTTGACAATTATTTAGGGACGTAGGTATTCCCTACACCATGTATTGGTTGAACAATTGATTTGTGTGCTAAATTGTCGCTCATGGAAGAACGCGTAGGCGTCCTGAAAAATATCCAAATTGACTACTGAATAATCTCTTTTTAAATGCAATGTCGTAAAACTGCCATTGTTTATAATTATTAAAAAATGTAAAAAGGATGATATAAGTATTATTTAATTGTTTTATACCCGTCCATACCCTATTGGAACAAGTAGGCTTCTTCAGCCTCGATTGGTTTTTAATCCTTTCGAAGAAATTCACAATAGAGCGATTAGTGTTTTGAGCAGACAGTTAACGCCTATAGGCGATGTCAACACTAAATGCTCCCAAACTATGGTATTCCTTCAAGTTCTTAAAGCCAATAGATGCGGCGTCTTTCTCTGCCTCGTTTGACATTATTTTTTTTGGAATTATCGGTGATCCTATTCTGCCTGAAGAGAGCCTCGACATAAGAGGTAGAAACACATGTAGTTGTGATTTATGTAATTAGCCGAATAACAAGAATAAACTCAACTGAAATGTTTAAGTATTTCACTTTTATATTATAGTACCCGGCGGTAAGTAATACACATCAGGTTTAAGAAAGAGACTGTCGGCCATAATCGGCTAACTTCGGGTTTGTAGAGCGTCGTCTTTGTCCCTAGAACGCTTGCCTTCTTCTTCTCAGTGTCGTCAGGTCCCCCCAACGTTGAATATCACCTGAGAGTAGACATCTTTGTCCCCGGCAGCCCGAAAAAGATCTCCAACGCCCCTTATGCCAGTCCAATCACGTATATTGCGGAGCCAGATTTGCCTCCTACCAACAACTCTTCGGCCTTCTATTTTGCCTTGAATGATCAGGTGCAGTAATTTGTACTTTGCTCCTCTAAGTACAAGACTCAAGTAGGACACCTTTCGGATTTTAATATTAGTCAGCAACTCTCTATCAACTTTGGCTCTTTGATGAACCTTTGTGTTGATTATACCCGTCCAGGGTATCCGTAGCATTCTCCGGTGCATGCATATTTCTAATGCTTCCAGTCGGTTCATACTACTAACTTTGAGGGTCCATGATTCCACTCCATGCAATAACACTGACCAAACGTAGCATTTGACTAACCGTTGTCGAAGTTTCAAGTTTAAATTATCGTCGCTTGCCAACGACTTACAAATCACGACGGAACACGTGTATGAATGACAGAGACGACGCTCTACAAAGCCGAAGTTAGCCGATTATGGCCAACAGTCTCTTTCTTAAGCCCGGTGTGTATTACTTACCGCCGGGTACTGTAGTTAGTTAGTTTAGTTGAGTTAATTTAATAACTCGTTTAAAAAATATTAAAACTATTGCAAATAGAGTAACTTTTTCATTTGGCTTGTCTCTTAATACCCGAGTCGGGGGAATGCGGGAAACTAGGAATGACCCCACCGGTTCCGACCGCCTGTCGCTTGTCCATTCCTTATCCTCTCTCCCTGCATGCCAGCCACCCTGACTCTCTTCTGCCCTCCCAGTATCCCATTCTTCCCCACGACTGTCTCCTCTCACCACCCACGTACGGCTTGGCTTGTTCCTTTTCTCCCTTCTCTCCCGTCATTTCTTTTTGCTGTACAAAAAGAAGAAGAAAAAAATGTATATTATTAATTAACGAATAATTTTATAATGATTATCTTCATTAAACATGTTTTTATACATGACTGAAAACATACTTACACTATCTTGATATTTATATTCTCCTGGTAATGATGACTTCTTCTTGGATTTTAATTGACCCCTCAACATATTCGGACGTGTTGAAGAGTGTGCTCGGAAGACAATTTTTTACGGCATTTGAAGTTAAGCACCACTAAATTAGGCAAGTTACTTCTTATCGTGTCAGAGGCACTAAAAAATCTTCTGGGTTATTTGTGGTGGCCTGAGTAAGTGTTCATGCATCAACCCTATTGCCAAGTACGGAGAATATGTAGCAAAACAGATTTCGCATGCGTAAGTAAAGTTTTAAATCCTTGTTGTAGAGGAAATCTTACATTTTGAAGAAACAGCTTCGTAGCATCTCCAATCTTTGATCTCTTGAGACAGGTCCCATTAGAGATTCAGTAAGCATCCCATATTGTTGGACTAACTCAACAATTTCATTATTTATATCAAGAACTAAATACCTTATCTAAAGTTTTCTTATTTTTTTCAAAACCCTTATCTGAACTTTTCTTTTACTGGAAATAGTACATTTATTCTCTGAAATATTAATTCTCAATTCTCTCTCATTAGATGTCGAGTTACACTCTCCAGTAACATTTGTAGACTCTGGAACTAGCAATGAAAATACCAATTGAACTATCAATGCTGACTTAGTTGTTCGGGCAGTATGAATTATTAATAAATGAAAATGATCTTAATATTTTTATAACCATTAAACTTCCCTTTCCTCTTTTAATTTGGTTGGTTGGAAGAGATTTTAACACTAAGAAATCTCACCAGATTGTATTTCAATAGATGCTCTTAATAAACAATTCAAATATATTGTAATTTATTTTTATCAAACACTGTTTATTCCACTTTTTTGTAACGGTATAACCCTACCGGTTTCAAGGCTTTCACCTCATCTTCAGGGGAGCACAAACAAGACTTGTTTGTGCTCCCGTGAAGATGAGGTGAAAGCCTTGAAACCAGTAGGGTTATACCGTTACAAAAAAGTGGAATAAACAGTGTTTGATAAAAATAAATTACAATGTTCCTCAGTGAAATAGAGGCAAAAGCCTAGTTTACTGGGGATACGACAAATGAAAGGCAACAAACCCAGATCCATTAAAATTGTATGTCCAAATCAAATTACCTGTTAATTTTTCGCAAATGGTGTATGATTCTTGTCATGTGTAATAATAAATAAATAAAAAAAAATGTCTTTAAACCTCCACAACGTTAATGCCTTAACTATAAACAACAAATTCAAATATAAAATGTTAGTGTCGTGCTTCCTGCAACGATTGCTTCAACAAATACTTATTTTGTTGTATTACACCAACGTTGTTAATAGTACATCAAGGTAGACTCTTTGTTGTATGCCAATTTCTTCCATCCAACCAGAAAAATGAAATAAAAACCTTTTGTGAAAAACAAGTCTAGCACCTTTTTAATGAATTTCATCGGGAACCAAATCTAAAACTTTCTGTTTGGATATTAAACTTTCTGTCATCCAGGCTATATACTATAGTAGGTTGTATAACACTCGTTGCATACAGTATAACTTGGCGGGCTTATTTCCAAGTTGCAATCTCTTTCAATAAACCAGAAAGATGTAAGATTTGTAAAAATGTAGATATCGACGGGAATCGAACCCGTAACCCCCGAATAGGAAGACAGGCATCTAACCAACTAGGCCATGGAGGTCATCTAGATTGGCAATAAGTAGAACTGACTTGCCAAGTGCTCTTCCTTTGTTTCACGGGCTGTCTCTTTTGAATAGGGCTTCGGATATTAACATCTTCAACATTTCAGAAAATATTTTTAAAGAAAGTATTTTGAGCTTTCTTAGTAATGGGAGTTATTAATTAATTTTTATTTATTGTTAGTTAAATTAATTGATTAATTTTTATTTATTATTAGTGCTCTTTAAGCTTTGTATGTATAGGTAATTGGATTTAATCTGTGTATGAGTATTTATAAATAAATAAATAAATATAGGACGTTGTCGTTGAGTGAATATATTATCTTTTTTATCTATTGAGAATTTCTCAACGTCTTTGTGTTAAAATTACAACTTTTATTAAGTGGATTCTTTAAGAATTAATGATAATATCGACGTGTGCAGAGTTGGGAGACACTTCTATCACATGTAGGTAGCATTATCAGTTGGGGTAGATGTCACCCTGTCACCCTCTTCTTCTTATGCCCTCCTGTCTCCTTGTCATCTTACTCCGCAGCTTCAGAATCTTCTTCAGTAACCCTCATCCAGAGATCATAAATCATTGTGTCGCAATCCACTCGAATTATATTTTTTAAACAAATTATGTTACTCAATCAGTTATTTGTCTCTGAGATTTTTTAATGCTAGATATGGTTAGTTTATTGTCTAGATTAATGTACGAGGCGTATCCAGAAAGTAAGTGTACTGAGGCTCTCGCGACCGGATGGATTTTATTTTCGACATGTTGGCTAAACTTCCGTGTAGCCTGACCCTTCCCCTTCACAACGAGACCGGTTCGAGGTCAGTACGTTGAGAAGTGTCGACGCCACAACACGTTTCGGGAAAAATGTCAAACCAATCTCCCGCCAAGTGCGAAATTTTGTAAAAAGGCAAGAGTTTTTGAGGCGCTGCAAACTCCATGAAGATGAATTTCTCCGCTCCATCGTTACTGGAGATGAAACTTGGGTTGCACACTACACGCCTGAAACCAAAAGGCAGTCTCAACAGTGGCGTCACACCTCTTCACCCTCCGCCAAAAAGTTCAAAATCACAATTTCAGCCAAGAAAATCATGGCATTCGTGTTTTGGGACTGTCCAGACATAATTTTAATTTAATATATGCCTCAAGGGGAGACCATCAACTCTGCAAGATACTGTGAGACCCTAAAAAAATTGCGGAGGGCGATTCAGAACAAGAGGAGAGGCATGCTGACAAAGGGAGTCTGCCTGCTGCACGACAATGCAAGACCACACACGGCCAACGCCACGAAAGAACTGCTCGCCTCGTTTAAATGGGATGTCCTGAACCATCCCGCGCATTCCCCTGACCTAGCACCTTCAGATTACTATCTATTTACCTCCCTGAAGCTGCACATGGGTGGAAAAAGGTTTTCAACCGACGAGGAAGTTAGGGAGGTGGAGAAGTGGACGGAGTGGTTGGCGGGAAACTACTTCGAGGAAGGCATCAAAAAGTTGATACCCCGCTTCACCACCTGCATTGAGAGGAATGGCGACTATGTCGAAAAATAGCTTACATATGTACTACGGTAACCACGTAATTTTTTTGTTTAAGTAAAAAAAATTGTAACCTACTAAATTCAGTACACTAAGTTTCTGGATATGCCTCGTATTTGGTTTATTTACAACATAATGTTTGTCTGCCTCAAAGTTTTAGATGTATCGGTGGCGTGAGCAACTTTAGGAAGCATTTGAAGAGGGTTGTCTTAAGGGAAGTTTTTTTTTGTTAATATATGAACACTGCTCTTACACTACAATCCACCTAAAGCTGAATGTGTTATTATTACATATCGGAAGATCTGGAGCGTTTGAATCTATAATATGAAAATATTTTGTTCAACAAAATAATAACATAACTCACGACGTGACGGGATTTAGTAAGCGTGCCCTCGATTCAGGACTTTTAACACATTTTAAAGTAACGGCTTGTTGTAAAAATATGAACACTACACACATTCACTCTATTCTGTCGTGTAGCTTATGATTGAGCATCGTGAATCCCATGATAGCTTCTGACGACTCCCTTCCATCCATCCATGGACTCCGCGGTTTGAAAGGCAGCTGTCAAGGGTAGTCAAGTTGCATCTCTCACTGGATCAGCCCAAAGCATGGGTATTCTTCCTCTTGTGTGTGTCGTCCTTTCACGTCGTCAGCAACTACGAATCTCTCCAAACTGTCTTCTAGTCTACGAGCAATATGCCCAAATAACTGGAGGATTCGCCTAAGGCGTTGACAATCTGTCAGTGATTCTCACTTCTTAAAGAATAGAGGCGTTAGTTCACCTTTCTGCCCATGGAATTCGTAACACCCTTCTCGAGCATCAAATTTCAAATGCGCATACACTACATATACACTACACTCCAAACCGAATGTGGTACATGCCAAGAGATCTATGAAGGTTTCTTTGTAGTTCGTCTTCCCTTGGTAAGTTTTCTGCTGTTTTCTTACCAAATATGATTTTTAAACATATTATATATAGATGCAGAGAAGTTCCTAATGGCTTCAGTCACCACTTTCCTGTACTAACTCTCAAATAGTTTTTTTTTTGTACTCTCAAAACAGTGGAATATAAATTGTCTTTTTTATTATAATATCATACTAAAAATCTCTGCTTGTATCACTGGAAATAATAGTTTGGAAGACAGAAGACTTATCCCTCTTCGCTTGTGGATAAACCAAGTCTGATCCCTTCTATCTTAACTTTCTTCTAAAGGGTTTTCTTGGGTGTCCCACTGCGCTTATTTTGCAGTAAAAGAGTGCGTTTGGTTGAAATATTCACACGCAATAGTTGTTACATGTTTACATATGGGAGGGTTTTCCAAACAAGTGCAATGACGAACCGGGAGTTTAGTGCCTACTCCAGTGGTTCCAAACCAGAAGGATCTATTGATGAGGACGAAGACAATACAATGTTGAATCGCCAATTCAGATATGTTGCAGGGTTACCACATGAATACATGACGTGTGGACAGAAATATTTCTATATCGCTCTCAGTAAATTTTGTTAATATCTCATCAAAGACTTAGGCTTTTATGTTGTGGAATTCCATATTAGATTATTTAACAATCGTCATAAATTTTGCTATAATTCTCTTTAATTAATATTTTATCAATGTGAAACATATTAATTTGTAAAGCGAAACAGGCTTGTCACTTTTGTAAAAATTTATTCTGTAGCTTTTTACATTTAAGTGTTAAATCATTATGTTTAAAAATGGACCTCTTTAATATGAATACTAAATCAATTAATATTTTATAAAATGTTTGAGCTTTGACTGTGTGGAACTCTATATTAGAATATTTGATAATAAACTAATTTGTTATTCCACTATCGGATTAATTAGTGGACTAATAAAGTGAAACTTAATAATTTTATCATTAATTTAATTTAATAAAAATTAAGTTGTCATTAAAAAGTTCCATTAAAACCCTCAATTTAAAATTATTTAGCGGCAAAGTGATTAAAATATACTGATATGTATGATTTTTTTAACATACTAATTGCAAAATTAGATAAACTTGTAAAGTTAAACATACCTGTTCATAATAATATGAGGTAAAACATGCCCAATAAAATCTAATAAACCCCTCAAAATGTTGTTTTTCTGAAATGTTAGTTTACCCTTGTAATTTTCTGAATTTATATTTACCAAAAAGTTTTTGGATCTGTCGTACATTTAGTTTTTGCTATGAAACATCACCCCTGCTTCCACATGTCAGCCTGTCCCCCCGCTGTAAGGGTAACAGGGTGGCATGAGGCGGTAGGAGGTATCCGAACCTTCCGACATATCCCGTAATACGGTGCCAAGGGTTTTTCCTGGTAGATAGATAGATGCCTCCGCTAAGAACGTGGGTACGTTTCGGGTTTTGCCACAAGCGTTGCTAAGAGCCTTCTCTACCTAACATGTCTAACCTGAGTAGGAGTGATCAGGGCGTAATGCGAATTAGAAGGAAGAGGAAAACATTGAAATGGTTACGATGAGTTTCTATATGTATACATATTGTTTATACACGCATTATTATGATTCCCTGGGATTTTTTTTAGATTAATTAAATTAATTATATTTTTATTAAAAAAAAGTGCCCACTCACATGATGTATAGAAATAAAACCTGGGCATTTAAATGACATAAATCAAATGCCTTCCTTACTTATTACGATGCTCAATAGAGTAAGTAATTATTGAATAAAATATAAACAGTTGGTTAGAGGTGTTATAAGATGAAATAAGATAGAAATTGTAAGATAATTTGATAACATTAAGAAAATGAGTTGCCAAAGACATGAAACAAATCATTCTTCTTCTCCCTGGCTCCATCCCAACTCACTGTCTACGAAGACTGTTGGGATCAGCTCTCCTCGTCCTCAGGTTGTATGCTCTTCTGTCCCGGACTACGTCCCCCAGGCCGTGCCTCTGTATCAGGTTATCTTTTTGCACCACCCACGAATTCTTTGGTCTTCCTCTGGTTGTTATTCGAGGAAGATCCATGGAGATTGCTTGGTTCACAATGTGATCGGGTGCTCTGCGTCCAACGTGTCCATACCATCTCAATCGCCTGTCCTCCATCTTGCTGTTGATGTCTGTAACACCTAGGCTTCCACGAATGCGTGAGATTTTTATTTTGACTCAAATGAAACATGAAACAAATCATTATGAGTGAAAATACTAGATTTATAAAATATATTATTAACCTCGCATAAGAAATGTCGTAATTATTTGACTTAAGAAATGCAAAAAATAAAAATGTTAGTTTTAAGTTTTTTTTATCGTTTTTTATAAAATTTACTTCCCCCAACCCTAGTAAGTAAAAGTTAACAAACACTAGAGATGGTATATAATTATTGAACATCCAGTGAATATCGATTTATTATTAACAATCTAGTGTTTTTTTCTACATTCGCTAATTAGTTTAGTGATATGTGCATTCACTATAGTTCGGAAATTCTAGGATGAGTCATGTGACAGCTCACAAATTTGCCCCAATACAACCTTGTAACGATGTTCAGTAATTTTAATTATTTTATTAACTTTAACACTTGCCACCCTATGATGGATAGTGAGGGACCAGGACTTATATTTTATTTGGTTATTCGACGTTTTAATACATAATAAAATCATTTTAAAGCTAATTACAAAAAATAACATAGCATATTTTGCATAAATTTTATTTAAAACATACATTTTTCACTGGATGCCGAGCGTCCAGCACAGTGGCTGGCGGAATGGTTTAGCACAGTAAGGCAAGTGTTATAAGCCTCAATTCTAATAAATATCAAGTTATTTAGGTAAATACATTACATAAGGTTGTATTGCGGCAAATTTGTGATCTGTCACAGGACTCATCCTAGAATATCCGAACTATAGTAATATTTTATATTTATTGCGATCGGTTGTTCGGGGAGTAATTTCATTTTTTTAGAGTCAAATTCAAACGCACAATTTAGATGTTATTCGATATTTTCAGTAAATGGGCAATCTCTCGTGTCGTGAAACGAAGTTAATTCTTGATCAATGTTTTGTTTTGGTTGTAATCAGTGGTAATCAATCGGTATCACCATTACAGATTTTTTTTAAACAACATTTAACACACACGATCGCTTACTGCGTCGTAACCATACACCATATGTTACATATATATATATATATATATATATATATATATATATATATATATATATATATATATATATATATATATATATATATATATATATATATATATATATATATATATATATATATATATATATATATATATATATATATATATATATATATATATATATATATATATATATATATATTTTGGTTTGTGTCGCAATTTTTCCTTTACAGTAGTAAAAAATATCAAAGACTGAAAAAAATGCAGCCAAAAATCTCCGACTCAAGCAATTTATGTAAAAAATTATAAAAAAAAAACAGATGCGTGAGACTCTCTCGCAGTAGAAGTGAAACTTCTTAGCTTCTAGGAAAAGTTGATTTTATGCATTGCTTTTTTCCATTTGCTAACGTTTTTTTTTAGGATAAGATAATGGTTTTGTGGAATTTAATTCAAGAAAATCTCTCTTAATATAATAAAAAAACACATTTTTTAAATTTTAATAATAAATATTGTAATAATAATTTTAATAATAAATAATAATTTTAATAATATTATAATACACTTAATAATATTAAATTTTTATTTTTTAATATAAAACATATAAAATTTTTTATGTTATTATTAATTATTAAATGAATTATTTTTAAATAATTATTTAATTACTTATTTATTATTATATTATTTTTATTATATTATTAGTAATGTATTAATAATAATAATATATTATTAATTAATTATATTATAATATTATAATATAATACACCGTTTCACTTTTCGTGACGTTCAGGCCAATTATATTATTAGTAATGTATTATTAATAATAATATATTATTAATGAATTATATTATAATTAATTATAATATAATACACCGTTTCACTTTTCGTGACGTTCAGGCCAATTTTATTATTAGTAATGTATTATTAATAATATTATATTATTTATTAATTATATTATAATTAATAATAATATTATACACCGTTTCACTTTTCGTGACGTTCAGGCCAATTATATAATGTATTATTAATAATATTATATTATTAATTAATTATATTATAATTAATTATAATATATTACACCGTTTCACTTTTCGTGACGTTCAGGCCAATTATATTATTAGTAATGTATTATTAATAATATTGTATTATTAATTAATTATATTATAATTAATAATAATATTATACACCGTTTCACTTTTCGTGACGTTCAGGCCAATTATATTATTAGTAATGTATTATTAATAATATTATATTATTAATTAATTATATTATAATTAATTATAATATATTACACCGTTTCACTTTTCGTGACGTTCAGACCAATTATATTATTGGTAATGTATTATTAATAATATTATATTATTAATATTAATTATATTATAATTAATTATAATATAATACACCGTTTCACTTTTCGTGACGTTCAGACCAATTATATTATTAGTAATGTATTATTAATAATACAATATGATTAATTAATTATATTATAATTAATTATAATATAATACACCGTTTCACTTTTCGTGACGTTCAGGCCAATTTGCCCTACCGCGCCTATAGAAGTTTTACTTAAAAAATGCGATAATAATGTGCATTAACCACGCTTGTAATAAAGTTAGCAACGAACATTTTGTTCTAATGATTGTTCTATCCGGGAAATGCGGAACTTTTTTCCGGACAACCTATCACAATCCACTTTCATTGTGTCATGTACACGTGCAATGGAGTACCATTTCAATTAAATATAAATCGTTGAAGAATAAACCGCAAGTGATGCGTGTGTATGTCGACAACTTTCTGAAGACAGAAGTGCCAAAGATGACGGGGGTGTGTTTCAAACTCCTGGGTGCTAATTAATAATGAAGAGGTCTATTTGCCAGTCTGCACAGTAAAACTGTCTCTACTTCTGATGGTGGATGGTGGCACCTTCAGGGTACCTGCCTCCTAGTTACTTAAGGACTCTAATCTGGTGACTGGGGGAGTGTTCTCTCTGCTTCTCTTCCAAGTCTCCCCACGCTTTACCAATTCATGCTGTTATAATTTCACTTCAAGCGGCTGGTTCTATGAACCCACACTCCTGTCGACACAAAATATTACGATATTTTTTCCCAAATTTGTTGCCAAGGTTTTTTAACATTTATTTTATAGACATAACATAAATACATATTATAACGCCTTTCCTCTGACTAGGTAGGTAGATATTAGAGAGCGCCAATTTTTTTCACATGTCGCCTTTTCTATATCCATACACCTCATACAATTCCTGCGATTTTTCTGACTTCTTACTTTTAATTTTTTCGAAATATCATTTACTTGATCCTACCACACTTTCTTGGCTCTTCATCTACGACGTCTTCCACTCACATTTGGACTGTCTATTTGTTTTGTATATCTTTCTTTATTCATTCGTTCTACATGCATAGAACATTTCATCTGGCCACCATTACGTACAATGATTTATCTACATACATATTAACCTTTCACTTCCTGTTCTAAAAAAATCCGCCCGTTCCGGTGCTGTGTATTCAATACATATGTAAAAATGAGCGATTTAAAATCGGAAAAATAAGAATATTCATTGCCAATCGCTTAAATTAATGAAATTTGAAGTCAAAAGTGATAATAATTGAAATTTAATTGCTGAAAACATGAAAAAAAAACATCGGACGACGTTCACAAAACGGGCGAAGCGACCACCTCGAGCGAAAGCCCGCTGGCTACTGAGCGAGAGAAGCGAGCTAACTGAGATTCTATTCTTGCGTTCCCATATACCGAAGTAGAGTGGGACGTGAATAGCGTCGCTTCCTCACCCATAGCGGTTTTTTAGAATGAATATACCTACGTCACGCACTGGCATACGTTTGATTGTATTGGTGAATTTATTCCTGATTTTCATAAAATATCTCTGATGTGGCCGATAAGTGCTAATTGTTATTAATATTATTTTTTCATTCAATACGTAAATGTATTACAGAGGAATAGCTAAAATCTGAACCCAGTATTTATTATATTTATAGAGATATTTAAGTTTTTAGAAGCAATGTGTACTAGTTACACATCACAGGACAGGAACGGTTAACCATCACCATTTCGCAGAGAGGACAGATCGCCAGATTTTCCTTTCTCGGCACACATCCTTAACCTCTTCTATCTATACGCCTTTTCATACAACTTCTACGATTTCTCTGAATTTCTACGTTACCTTCTTTAGAATATCATTCACTTGGTCCAATCATACTTTCCTTGGTCTTTCTCTTATATGCCTTCCATTCATATTTGCTCTATGTCGCATTCGTTCTACATGCCCAAACCATCTCAGCGTGCTCTATTTTTATTTATCCCATCCCAACGTGATTTTTAACACATAAGCCTTAAGTTCACACTTCATTCCGTATTTTGTCATACTCGTACATTGTCACTTCACGTATTATTCTCAATTTACTAATTTCTACAGCATTCATTAGGCCCCTTTCAATCTTTTAAATAAATAAATATTTTAAAATACCTTCCATTTTGTATCAGCATCTCTTAATCTTCATCTCTCCCAGCCAACTCTTCTTCGTCTGTGAAAGTTGCCTCCACAAGACACGAGACGGCCTTAGGGGGTGTTTCCACCCTCCCCAACTTGTTGTGAATCACCGCCACTTTGCGGGGGTGGGTGGGATCGGCAGCCGGCTGCTCCCGCCACCTTATTTTGGCCTTCCCTTCGGAGGGATGGGGAGGCTGTGAAATTTGTGCCAAGATTAAACCGACATACATCAAGACTTGTACAGAGATTAATCTATGGTGAATCTTGGTACTTCCATACATACCCTAATTACGGGCATACGCTTCTCTTTACGGAAGGGATAGTCAGTTTATTCGGGGATATTGAGTCCTGGAGCAAAAGAGGGACTTGGGTTTATGGTAAACTGTAGTTGCTTGTATGATATACAACGGATATACGCTGGATATGTGCTGAAGTTATGCACACATGGTGTCCAAAATGGACGATAATTCTAAGATTGATTACTGTATTGTATTACACTGTCGTTGCAAGCATTTTAATCTGGCAGCTTTATTCAGCTATCTTCGCAGGTTTATGCAGATATCATGACAAACAGTTAAACCTGGCAGGTTTATGCGTCAGGCTTTCGTGTGGTAAACCAGAAGTAAACCTAACATAATCTAACCTAACCTAACCCAACCTGGTAGTTTTATGCAGGCACCCTGACAATTTTATGCCGAAATCCTGGCAAATAGTTTAACCTGGCAGATTTATGCGTCTGGCTACCGTGTGGTAAACCAGAAATATGTTAAAAAAAAATTATCATGATCCGCCATATTCTAGACTACTTGCGAGTTTGAATATTCACATATACAAGTCATGGTGAAAGAAAAGTGTAAAAATTTAAGAAATGTGATATGAAAGATGAGTAATGAAAGTTTAGAACATGTTGAGAAATTCTGCTATTTAAGTAAGAAGATAGTGGAAGAGTTTCAAGGGATATTGAACTATGTGTAGCGATAGAGAACAAAGACAACGGGGAATTAAAACATATATAAAAACATTGTTATTGGTTTTATCAAACACTGTTTATTCCACTTTTTGTAACGGTATAACCCTACCGGTTTCAAGGCTTTCACCTCATCTTCAGGGGAGCACAAACAAGACTGATTTCTGTTCGAACTGGTACCAATACACACGCTTCTAACGGTTGGAGACATTCGGGCTGGAGACTGAGGGCTGAGGGAGGCGTGGGATGATCTTGGCCAGCAGCGGAGAGATTTTTGGGATATATGTGTTTACCAAATGTTCGCCTCGATGTACTGACTTAGAAATTTCTAGGGCCTCTAATCTGTCCAATTTATTTCCGTTACTATCGTTATATACTGTACAAATTTGGCATCATCGATAGAAAAAGTATGGTTTTCACGGTGACAATGATTAGCCATTTCAGAATAAATTAGAGGATTTGTTAAGGCGGATTTGTCTTCACAAACACTTTAAATTTGTAGAACTCTACATTAAACATAACCACGGAGAAAAAGGTAATTCAGGTAAAACGAAAGGAAGTGACAATAATAATTTAGATGATTGTTACAACGTTCTCGAAACGTCACGAATGGAAATGACTTAATAATAATGTAGATGGTTGTTACAAAGTTCTCGAAACGTCACGAAAGGAAATGAATTAATGATAATTTAGATGATTGTTACAACGTTCTCGAAACGTCACGAAAGGAAATGACTTAATAATAATTTAGATGATTGTTACAACGTTCTCGAAACGTCACGAAAGGAAATGACTTAATAATAATGTAGATGATTGTTACAACGTTCTCGAAACGTCACTTTGAATCGCAAAAATGCGGTGACAGCTCCGAAGGACCTTATTTATACCTTAGATTATTCACGCTAAGCAAGCGAGCGCCCCAGGTTTAATTCCAGGCGGATTCACTTCCGGACTGGTTTTACTTTTAGACCATTTTTCTATAGCTTATATGCAGCCAAATTCTATAGCTTATATGATATGCAGATAAATTCTTATAACACTACTCAATAGTGCTATGTAACAAAACTCTACATAGTAAAAAACTGCAGTAGATTTATCTTCTCGATCATTTTGGAATTTGAATCTACTTTGAAGTTATTTGATTTGTAAAGACTGTGCGATTACTGTAGTACAACAGATTGCACTGTATAAACCAATACATGTGTAGACGTCTTCCGTCTGCGGGATGGCTGACAATCATATTTCATCACGAGGGATTGCCTATCGTATCGTAATCATTGCGAAAGCCTACTAACTGATTTGAATTTGCTCCAGTCTTGGAATAGGAGAACGATAAAAAGGCAAATCACCCTTTTATAGAATGGGGAATATCTATAGAGAATAATAATAAAGTAAACCATTTGGCTTTGCATTTACATGAATCAGATTTTATTTCTATTGTGTACAGGGTGACCTTTATTTGGTATACTTCTCCTTTCTTGTACATTCTTCTTCCCGGCACTGTCTGAACTCATTGCCTAGGTAGGATGTTGGGGTCGGCTTTTCTCGTTCTCAGACTGTATATTCTTCGGTTCTGGGTGTCGCTTTCATCTAGGCCGTTTCTCTGCAGGATTTTGGAGCATTGAGTTATCCAGGAGTTCTTTGGTATTTCTCTGGACGGCTGTCGAGGAAGATCCACAGACATTGCCTTTACAGTATGGTCTGGTGGTCTCCGTCTTATGTGCCCGTACCATCTCAGCTGTCGCTCTTCCCGCTTACTATTTATGTCAGTGAGAGTCTCATCTCTTGTATATTGTCATTTTTTGGAGATCTATTCTTTCTGCAAACCTCGCAAGGAACGCGACGTGATGATATATTTAGTTCCTAGAAAAATGAAGCGATGGTGTCTCGAGAGGAAATGAAAATCGGGGATAATCTGTTTAATCGAACTTTTCAAGCCTTCCTTGGGAAATTAACAGGGTATCATATCTTTAAAGGAGGTAAATGCTACAAACGCTCTCCCTCTTGCTTGGATAAAAACGTTTGTAGATATTTTCTCTCAGCTTACGTCGCAAGGGACGCGGCATGATGATGTGTATGTATGTACGTCAATAACAGTATTTCAGTACCAGCTTTTAAATAGTGAACTGAGACGTGAACATGGAAAAATACTTCTTCCCCCTGGCTCCATCCCAACTCACTGTCCGCGAAGACTGTTGGGGTCAGCTCTCCTCGTCCTCAGGTTGTATGCTCTTCTGTCCCGGACTAGCCCCAGGCCGTGCCTCTGCTTAGGTTATCTTTTTGCACCACCCATGAATTATTTGGTCTTTCTCTGGTTGTTATTCGAGGAAGATCCATGGAGATTGCCTGGTTCACAATAAGATCGGGTGCTCTGCGTCCAACGCGCCCATACCAACTCAATCACCTCTCCTCCATCTTGCTGTTGATGTCTGTAACACCTAGGCTTCCACGAATGCGTGAACTTTTTATTTTGTCTCTTAGGGACACACCAGCTGACCATCTTAGCATGCGCATTTCAGCAGTTTCTAGTTGCCTAGAATAAGAGTTATACATCGTCCAGCATTCGGAGCCATAGAGGAGTGCGGGTCTGACAATCGTTTGGTATACTTTTCCTTTTAACTTTACTGGCATTTTCGAATCACATAGAACTCCCGTCATTGATCTAAACTTCATCCATCCCACACTAATTCTATGTCACATCTGCTGCACATCCTCCATCGCTATGGATGAGTGAACATGGAAAAAAGACTGAAAGAAACTAAATAATAAGGCTGGTGTGTTTACTTAATTGTAGAATATTCTGAGATAGTTTGGACATATGGAACGAATGAATCAATAAAGACTTATACAAATTGTAGTGCAAATGTGAGTTGAAAGCGTCTGAGACGAAGAGAAAGCAATAGTAAAACCAAGTGAATGACATTTTGAAAGAAGGAAACGTAAAAGTCGTACTAGTTATATGATAAGGTGTGGAAGAGGTTAAATATGTGTGCCGAAATAGGGAAATCTGGCACTATGTTCTTTTTGCCTATCCCGACAGAGAAATGGCGTGATTATATATTATATATACCGAATTGATTCCTTTGGTATTTCTACAATATTATACCTTTTTCAATCACCCAAATTTCTTGCATCCTATATCTTATTTGAATAAAGAGGTTCTAGCCACCCGGTATATCTGTCCATGGAGGGTCCTGTTGGAAGCTGGCAGTAGCTGACCACACTGCCCGGCTCTCCCGACTCCCTCTGGCTCTCATTACGGCTGGACCTTTCTGGGTCGGGTTCGGCCTGGGTATTCGGGTATCGGGTATTGCACGCGCGGTCCGACCTCTTCCTGGGTAACTGCCTACAGGAGCGTCATTTCTATATTATATCTCTTTGTGCTTCTGCTCGCCTGACATATTTTCAAAAGATCTCCTTTTTTACAGTTTTCTCCTGAAATTTAGCTGTCAGATGATGTGTCAGAATGGTATAATTGTTTTTTTTTTGTGAAATTGATATAAAACGTGTTTATTAGAGTAGGAGGTAGGTAACCCCTTGAATATTGTTATGTACGAGTATTATACTCGTATTATAACATAACAAACAATTTAGAATCGCTAAAAAACTTCTTGGATATATATGTCGAGAGAATGAACCACAAAAAAAATACTAAGCGAATACACTGCAAGGTGTGCGTATATAAAATAGACCGAGGAAAAAATGGCTGGATCAATTGGCCCAGATTATAAAAGAAGGTCAAATGAGAAGCACTAATTGAATATTGTGTATGAGGAGATGAATGAATGTAGAGAAGGCAAAAATTGTGTTCATAGATAGAACATTTTGGTGAGATTTTCTCTCTGCCTACTCTGCAAGGGACACGGCATGATAATATGTATGTATTATTTGTATTACATTTTTTAAAGAGGGCTTATTGTCATGTTTCCAATCAACCAGAAATATGTTAATGAGGCCTTAAAAAGATCGTAAAGATTTTTTAAATCTGGGTTCCACCTCCACCCTCTATAATGGAAGATAGGCGTGTTAGTTAACTATGCCACAATGGAAGATATGCGTCTTACCAACTGACAACTAGGTCATGGAGACGTCAGCTTAGAAAGTAAAATTTATAAGCCGTCTTTCGATATACCTTCAAGATATACCAATTTTCCATTTTGTTTATCAAAGTATTAAGGCGGCAGGATGCACGCAGAGGTCCTGAGTAGCATAATCTCTCCTTCCGAGGGTGGGGATCCTCCCATCTGTGGGAAACGGCCACGGAAAGGTCGTGCTAGAGGCCCCTTGCCACCTCCACCCTCTACTCTCCACACCGATATCACATCGCCAGATTGGGTTGTTGGTTCTGAACAAGCTTAAATGTTTCGTATACAGCCATCAACAAATCAAAGGCTAACAACAGCCAATATACAGAGCGAACCAACTATCGGTTCGGTAGAGATTTTCTTTAATTGAATTATTTTACTATAATATTTTACTAACTCTGTGAAATTCATCAACATCAAGATCTGCTAAAATTGATTATTTCATCCACGCTGTTATGTGGGACAAAATAAGTCCCAATTCAGCGCAATCTACACTAGAAGATCAAAACCCCCTTTTTTTTTGAAGAAGGGACGAAGTAGTAACTGCCCAAAGGGATTCCTACTCCGGTGGTGACACATCTGAGTATGCAAAGAATAGTAGCGACGGCGGACTTAAGGACGTCACGGGAGATGGAAAATTACTGCAATATTGTATTAGCGCCATCATTGACGGCGGCCTTGGTCTAACAGTCAGCATTCACGTTAAGTAAACGGGTACCCCAAGTTCGATTCCTGATGGATTCACTTCCAGAGTGGTCTTATTCATAGACCGTTTTATCCTAAATTTATGTTTTTCAGTAGCTTATATGCTGCTTATTAAAAATTTATATAGCGCTTTAAACAACACAAAAATAGCTTTATATAAAACTCCACCGAACGAAAAGAGGCAGTAGATTTAAACTGTCGATGAACGTCTTGGAATTTTTGCCATAGGAACTTTGTGTTTGATCTGTCAAGACTGTTTGCTGGAGTCCAACAGCTTTCACAAAATAAACTATTCGTAATTCAAGTACAGGTGTCTTATCATATTCATGATGGCAGACATGAAAGATTGCCTATTGAATCGTTTAAGTGCCAACATTGTATTGGAGTGAAACTTGGGCGTGGAAAATGAATGAAAGAAGCCGATTAAATTCAGTGGAAATGCATACATTTAGAAAATGCATACATTTAGAAAATGCATACATTTAGAAAATATATGTTGTGTTGATATGACGGAATTTGAAATGTTATTATTAGATGGAAGTTGAAATGTTATTATTAGATGAAAATATGTGTTGTGTTGATATGACGGAATTTGAAATGTTATTATTAGATGAAAATTCAATGGAAATGCATACATTTAAATGAAATGGAGTTTGAAATGTTATTATTAGATGAAAATATGTGCTGTGTTGATATGACGGAATTTGAAATGTTATTATTAGATGGAAATTCAGTGGATATGCATACATTTAGAAAATATGTGTTGTGTTGATATGACGGAATTTGAAATGTTATTATTAGATGGAAGTTGAAATGTTATTATTAAATGAAAATATGTCTTATTAGATGAAAATATGTGTTGTGTTGATATGACGGAATTTGAAATGTTATTATTAGATGTAAATTGAAATGTTATTATTAGATGAAAATATGTGTTGTGTTGATATGACGGAATTTGAAATGTTATTATTAGATGGAAATTGAAATGTTATTATTAGATGAAAATATGTGTTATTAGATGAAAATATGTGTTGTGTTGATATGACGGAATTTAAAATGTTATTATTAGATGAAAATTCAGTGGAAATGCACACATTTAGAAAATATGTGTTGTGTTGATATGACGGAATTTGAAATGTTATTATTAGATGAAAATATGTGTTATTAGATGAAAATATGTGTTGTGTTGATATGACGAAATTTTAAATGTTATTAATAGATGGAAATTGAAATGTTATTATTAGATAAAAATATGTGTTGTGTTGATATGACGGAATTTGAAATGTTATTATTAGATGGAAATTCAGTGGAAATGCATACATTTAGAAAATATGTGTTGTGTTGATATGACGGAATTTGAAATGTTATTATTAGATGGAAGCAGATAATATACTTACAAACTGGACTGGAGTTTAAAGAGCCTCGAAAATTGCTAATCCTTCCACAGAAAACTTCGAATGCAGCGAAACAATATTTTGACGCCAGTAGATCGGAGTGGCCAATCGATCCGAAGATGATGTAAGGGTGAGTGGAGATTTCTTCGGAAATTATCGATTCGATTATAATTGCAATACCACAAAAGTGATCTGCAGATTGATTAAGATAATCGCGAAAATTACACTAGGGCGAAGGAATAAGATTGGTGCTAAAAAGTTTGTCGTTAAAGCTCCCATGGCCAGAAAGAAATTGGATAGTTCAATAAGTTGGTATTAATTGAACACTCAACTTAAGAAAGACACATGACTATCTAGATCTTCTTCTTCCTAGTGTCATGTCAGGTCCCCCCAACGTTGAACATCCCCTGAGAGTAGGCATCTTTGTCCCCAGCAGCCCGAAAAAGATCCCAAAAGCATCTTATGCCAGTCCAATCACGTATATTGCGGAGCAAGGAGATTTGCCTCCTGCCAACACCTCTTCGACCCTCTATTTTGCCTTGGATGATCAGGTGCAGTAATTTGTACTTTGCTCCTCTAAGTACAATACATTGCCCAAATAGGACACCTTTCGGATTTTAATATTAGTCAGCAACTCTCTATCAACTTTGGCTCTTTGAAGAACCCTCGTGTTGCTGACCATATCCGTCCAGGGTATCCGTAGCATTCTCCGGTGCATCCACATTTCGAATGCTTCCAGTCGGTTCATATTACTAACTTTGAGGGTCCATGATTCCACTCCATGTAATAACACTGACCAAACGTAGCATTTGACTAACCGTTGTCGAAGTTTCAATTTTAGATTATGATCGCAGAATACAAGTTAAGGTTATCATCCTATGTTTAAACTTTGCAAAAAGGTTGATTCGTAAAACTAATAGAGTATATAGATATATAGTCGTGCCGAATCTCCAGAGCTTCCCCTTTTCCAGTGAGTCTTGGCATCGAAGTGTCAGGCTTCCAGCACAGCGCTGGGTGTTCTACGCCACACGCTGCGTCACCTCATTCCTCCACTTTGCTAGCGGAGCAAACACTTGCACTTGGAAAAGTGGTGCTAGCAAAACATTTAGGAAATTGCGAAACTAAAAGCATATCGGAATTTTATTTATTTGTGCTTACATATATACGCCATTTCTCTATGTCAGAGACGATATAGCGCCAGATTTTCCTATCTCGGCACATATATTTCGCTTCTTTTACATTCATACAACTCCTACGATTTCTCTGACTTTTTATGTTTTCTTTTCTTAAAATATCATTGACTTGATACAGCCAAGCTCTCCTTGGTCATCTTGTATCACACCTTCAACTCATATCTGTACTGTATATTTATTTTGCAAGTTATTCTTTATTAATTTGTTCTATATAACCAAATAATTTCTTTTTAATTTTTTTAAGGCTGATATATCAGTTAAGGTGAAGAATAGTACTCTGAGATGGTTTGGACATGTACAATGAATGAATATAAAAATACTAACAAAACAGATATACAGTGCAAATATGAGTGGAAGGCGTGTTAGAAGAAAAGTGTAGTTTTGTAGTAGAAGTTTGTAGTAAGTGTAGTAGAAGAGTGGAAGGCGTGTTAGAAGAAAACCAAGAAAAGTGTAGTTGGATAAAGTGAATTATATTTTGAAAGAAGGAAACGTATAAAGTCGTAGAAATTGTATGAGAAGGTATATGAATTGGATAAGGTATATAAGGTAAAATATCGAACTAGGAATATCTGGCTCTCTATCCTCTGCCTATTCCGATAGGGAAATGGTGTGATTTTTATTTATTTATTGTATTATTACACATGACAAGAAATATACGTAATTTGTGAAAAAACAACAGGTAATTTAATTTGGACATACAATTTTAATGGATCTTGGTTTGTTGCCTTTCATTTGTCGTATCCCCAGTAAACTAGGCTTTTGCCTGTATCTCTCTGAAGATATTAAGCATGAAAAAATATATCGATACTTCTTTCCGATTTTTGATTACACAAAAAGAAAACCCCCGTTGCACGTTCTCATCAACCTGACAAACAGTGACACTCAATTACAACTGGAAACATCATGCGAAATTAAACTCCTCACACATCATCACTCCAGAAATACCAAAAATATTCATCCCACAATATACCGCACACAATCATAAGAACGAAAATAAAAAAACATACAGAAACACAAAAACCACAAAATTTAAAACAACAAGAAGAAACCCACACTCACGAGCCCAGACAAATCTTTTCCACACGTCATTTATCCTGAAAGCCCAAGTACTCAAAATCCTGCCGCAATAACAACCACGCTCCGATCGACTGTCTAAATGGTTTTCCTACCTTTACCTCTATTGAATTCGGCACGCCAATGTTTGTCATGGGAGCCAAATAAGCATATTGCCTTTGGGCAAAAGAGGTTTTAACTCTAGATGTGATGGTTTGTATGTATATAAAGTAAGATAAAGACGAGCACTCCGAGATGGTTTGGACATGTACAACGAATGCATGAAGAAAGATTAACAAAATAAATATACAGTGCAAATGTGAGTGGAGAGTGTGGCAGAGAAAGACCAAGGAAAGTATAGTTGCATCAAGTGAACGATATTTTGAAAGAAGGAAATGTAAGAAGTCAGAAAAATCGAGGGAGCTGTATGAATATGGACAGCGGCGGCTGGTCTGTAGGTGCGTTGGTGCGCAGAACCGGAGAAATAATTCGCAATAATTTAATTATATATTCGCAAACATGACTTCCAAAAATGTGAAATATTTGTATAGATTAAATATGTTATGTATAAAAATACTGACAATTAGTACGAGGATTTTTATTTCAGTGAAAATTAAAAAAAATATTCCTTTCAAATTGACCGGTCAAGTTTGCCAATACTACCAGAGCGATCTCCAATACGCACCGGACGGAAACGCAAATTCATATAGGGCAGACAGAGACATACAGTAAACCGTGAGACAGCGATATTTCATATTCGTTCAGCGTCTCGAGGTGCGTTGGTGCTCAGCGCACCAGCGCACATCGGGACCAGCCGCCACTGGATGTGGAAGAGGTATCTTCTCCTTGCCTACCCCAACAGGGAACAGCATGATGGTATGTATGTATATTCGTATATAATCCAACGTTTTCTGTTACTACACAGCTTCCATGTTAACCTTATTAATATGTTCACTCTATTTAGTTAATGTAATCGTATTACTGTATAGCTTGGCCATGTAAATCGGCGCGAAGCAATTCCTTGTATTAAGACGTTAAACACAACGTTAAACAGACGTTAAACAACCTTTAAAATAAATAAGTTTTTTATATTAATCAGTTATTAAAGTACAAATAGTTTAGTTTCTTTTTGGATAAACAACGGTTAGAATTATTAGCCAACGGGAATAAACGGGTAGTGATTTTACTACACAGTGGTGCAGGGGCATAAAATAATTTAAAGTGCACTTAATTTTTTTAACATTTTGATTCGATTTCCGGTTTAGCGACTTCCGTCACTATTCACATATTTCAGTACAGATGGCGCTCAAAATTAATTGACCGCTAAATGAGTTCAGCTTGTAAATCTATTGTATAAAAGAACGCACACGATATTCAAATGAATTTTGTTTTCTTTCGGTGTCAATTTAATATCGTACAAACATTTTTATATTTGCGGGAGTTCAACGCACGAGTGAACTTAAAAGCGCCGCCTCTGGTTCAAATATCATTTTCAGAAATACAGACTTGCAAGGTATATGGTATAAGTTCTTATTCAATATCGGCAAATGATTTTAAAAGCTATATACGAGGCATATCCAGAAAGTAAGTGTACTGAATTTTTGTAGGTTACAATTGTTTTTATTTAAACAAAAAAATTACGTGGTTACCGTAGTACATATGTAAGCTATTTTTCGACATAGTCGCCATTCCTCTCAATGCAGGTGGTGAAGCGGGGTATCAACTTTTGTATGCCTTCCTCGAAGTAGTTTCCCGCCAACCCCTCCGTCTACTTCTCCACCTCTTCCTTTACCTCCTCGTAGGTTGAAAACCTTTTTCCACCCATGTGCAGCTTCAGGGAGGTAAAGAGATAGTAATCTGAAGGTGCTAGGTCAGGGGAATGCGCGGAATGGTTCAGGACATCCCATTTAAACGAGGCGAGCAGTTCCGTCTGGCATTGTCGTGCAGCAGGCAGACTCCCTTTGTCAGCATGCCTCTCCTCTTGTTCTGAATCGCCCTCCACAATTTTTTTAGGTTCTCACAGTATCTTGCAGAGTTGATGGTCTCCCCTTGAGGCATATATTCAATTTAAATTATGCCTTGACAGTCCCAAAACACGGATGCCATGATTTTCTTGGCTGAAATTGTGGTTTTGAACTTTTTGGCGGAGGGTGAAGAGGTGTGACGCCACTGTTGAGACTGCCTTTTGGTTTCAGGCGTGTAGTGCGCAACCCAAGTTTCATCTCCAGTAACGATGGAGCGGAGATATTTATCTCCATGGAGTTTGCAGCGCCTCAAAAACTCTTGCCCGGCCTCCACTCGATTCAACTTGGCGGGAGATGGGGTTGACATTTTTCACGAAACGTGTTGTCGCGTCGACACTTCTCAACGTACTGACCTCGAACCAGTTTCGTTGCGTAGGGGAAGGGTCAGGCTACACGGAAGTGTAGCCAACATGTCGAAAATAAAATTCATCCGGTCGTGAGAGCCTCAGTACACTTACTTTCTGGATACGCCTCGTACAAGGCGATAAATAAACTAAATACTTGAAATACAACATTTAATAGACTCGACAATTAACCCTTGCCGTGTACCGTTTCAGTTTTTTTATACTGTTCTGTACTGTTGTGTTATAAAACGCTGCTTAAGATAAAATTAACGAAAAATTACAGACAAACTCCAATGAAAACGTTGACCCGCCCCGCAACTTGATTAAAAAAACGTTAACTGTAATTGCAAAGGCCAATTTCAATGTTTCTGCATACATGTTTTGTGTTTTATTTTTACTTTACGGTCACATAATGTTTTGTTTCATTTTAAATTGTGAAACGGCATCCCTGAACGTGTTAATTCATTGAAGAATTGTATTTGAATTGGATAATTCAGCTCATCTTCGTAGTTTGCACCGTCAATTCAATCACAATTCAAATAAGTGATGGTTTAAAAAAAAAGAATACTCCTTACGTTATATGTTAAAATAGCTTCTGCATATATAAGTATGTTTTGTTTCATTTTTATTTCACACTCTTAGTATGTTTTGTTTCATTTTCACTCACGGTCATAGTATGTTTTCTTTTATTTTCATTTCACGGTCATAGTATGCTTGTTTTATTTTCACTCACGGTCATAGTATGTTTTATTTCATTTTCACTCCATGGCCATAGTATGTTTTGTTTAATTTTCAATTCACGGCCATATTATGTTTTGTTTCATTTTAACTTCACGGTCACAGTATATTTCCTTTTATTTTCACTTCAAGATCATAGTATGTTTTCTTTTATTTTCCTTTCACGGTCATAGTAGACTATCACGGTCAAGACTCGCTCCGTCCTTGACATGCTTTAAGAAGCGACTGAAAAACCTCTTAATTTCTAGCCAGTAAAATAACGTGTTTCATTCCTGATTTTTCTTTTTCTTTCCTCTCCACCATCCCTTCCTTTCCTTTTGATTGATGATATCTCACTTTATATGGAAAAGAATGTTCGGGTGACTGTCCATCTTTGTGGGGTTCGTGGGCATGTGCTCACGTATATGTTTATGGATTTCGTGGGGATGGATAGTCATTTGAATGATTTATGTGACCACGTAACTTGATTCATTTACTTTTGTCTGGTTGGTTGGAAGAGATTGCCGCCTGGCAATGAGCCCGCCAGATTGTATTTGCAATAAAAGTGTTAAATAAATAAATGAATAGTATGTTTGTTTCATTTTCGGTGAAGCGGCCATAGTATGTTTTGTTTCATTTTCGGTGCAGCGGCATTACGCAAATTAAATAATATATGTACTATATTGTTCAAACATTGAAAAAAATAGTAATTCTATGAGTAGAAAAAGACGAATATGTATAAAATTTGAATGTCTTTTGGGAGCTGATCTTAATACTTAAAATTGAATTGCATTTTCGTTATATAATGTGCAACCTGGCGACTTTAGTGTTACTTGGCAATACCTTTCAACCAATCAGAAAGATGTTATAAAAGAGCTTAAGTAAAATCTGACTGGAACCCTTTTTTACGGGTTGGAAATATACCAACTACTCGTAGACCACGGAGGTCATTAAAGTTTATGAAATGAAATATCTTATGTATAATTTATCTTTTACGATATTTCTCGAATAATGCGAAGAATTGAAACTATGCTACTGGTCCAAAAAAGGCAAAGAGCATTTTCCACTGTTTGGGATCTGCCCCTCTCCACTTCCCCGACAGGGTGCTGTCCTCCCTCCCCATCCAGGATCCACTCTCTCCCTTACAGCCCCTCCCCATGGAAGGTAACAGCCATTACTTTTGGGATAGGCGCCTACTTATCTAAATTTCAGGAGTGCTTGCCTAATTCAAGTTTTGGGACTTGAACGTCCGCCCCTGCACCTCCTTGTTTGGGTGGATTTTTAGGAGTTTATACAGATAGATGGATCGGAAATGGGCTATAGAGCAATAGAGTCTAATTTTCTTAATAACTTTTAAAAATAATGCAATACATGTTTTGTTTTCTGTGCTGCATAGATATCTAGACAAATTCTATGATTTTTTTGCTAATAATAATTAGTTGAATGAAATTATTAGGAATGAATGTGAACGAGATGGTTTGGGCATATAGAACGAATGAATAAAGAAAGGCTAACAAAACAATTATACAGAGCAAATGTTAGTGGAATGTGTGGTAGAGAAAGACTTAGAAAGTATGGTTTGATTAAATTAATTATACGAGTATTTTGAAAGAAACGTGAGAAATCCTAGAAGTTGTAGAAAAGGCGAAGGATGTATATCGAGAAATGAAAATCTGCCGCTTTATTCTTTTTGCCAACCCCGGCAGGAAAATGGCATTATGTATGTATGCATAAAAGGATATTTTTTATATAGTGTCGTTTAGAGCAGACTCACCTCAAAGGCGTTGTAACTGGAGAATCAAACCCAATATTTTAGACAGATTATTAAAATATTACAAAAAATATAAGTTGAGTGTAAGGATAGGAAGGTAGTGACTGTGGCCATTAGGTTGGGTATTTCTCCTTATCTGCATATATTTAGAAACATTCTTGAGGTAGTTGGAAAATCGTCCGACTCCCAAGCCGGCGGTCGCAGGTTTGATTCCCGTTTAAACCCAAATTATCTTTCATAAAAAAGGATTTCAAACTAATTTCAATCTGGTTTTTTACTGAACGCCTCTTTTACATATCTCTGATTGTATGGAAGAGATTGCCACATAGAATCTCTAAGTCGTTTGAAAACCAATTGGTGCTCAAAACGTTGTTTAATTCATTGATCCGTAGTAAACTAGAAAGCAATGCTTGCATTTGGAGCCCGGTGGGGGCGCAGAACTCGCTCATGGTGGAAAAAGTACAAAAAAATATCTACGATATCTCTATATGAGAGAGTTCGGTGTCTATCCGTGGCTTTATCCTACTCAGTTCCTGCTGGGCATGCTAGGGTATAACTCCTTGAGCGTAAGAAGAGATGTGCGTCTCCTGGTATACGTTGTCAAACTCGTTCGAGGAGTTGTGAGCTGTCCAGCATTACTACAAAGATTAGCGTTAAATGTTCCTAACAATTACACTAGACTGCGCCGGCAAGAACTGTTCTCAATAACATACGCAAGAACGGGTCTTCCAGCCGCTATGCCTGTTGGAAGGGCCTTAACTCTTTTGAACGGGACTGCTTCGGATATTGACATATTTCATATCACATTACCAAAAGCAAAAGTAAATTTTCTTCTTAGATTGAGCGCGTTAGAAAGCACTCATCAACATACCTAAATGACTGTGAATATATGTGTATAATATGTTTGTGTGTATATATACTCGTTTGTATGCATATGCATTATTTTTTATTTTATATAATTTTTTAACTTATTTTTTATTCCTCTATGTAATTTTTTTCTTTTTTAATGTCTTGTATTTTCAAAGTAATTTGGCTAAGCCTGTTTTGAAAAAATAAATAAATAAATATTAATTAGTTCCATAGGTTACAAACAAAATTGTGATATAACAGTGTTAAATAATCATTAAATGAAAACCTGACTGGAACTCCTTTTAAAACAAACTTTATTACTAACAGGAATCGATCACGCAACACTTGGGCTGGAAGATATGTATCTTACCGAGGTCGTCTGATAGAGTCAGACAAAGAAACCAGTCCTTACAGGAAAATATTTTTTTAATGAAAACGATAAAATATTATTTTATGTGAATAATTATTTACTTTCTTTTGTAGGCTTTGTAGCTACAGTGATGTTATTTCAGTGAAAAAAAGAGCTAAAATCCTTCATTAAGTATTAGGAGCACATAGGCTGGTCCGCCCACAGCCCCACAAGGGTATCGGGATAATCTCGGGCAGGGGCAAAAGAAAAACCAAATACCCGACCGTTACGCTGGAGCCGAGGAAAGGTTTTTCTATGAGGGATCGGGAGATACATAAACCTCCTCACTTTGATACCGCCCTGATACATGTGTGGGGAAATCTCTATACGTTATATGTACTTACTAAACCTACCCACATTTCCCTCGGTATGTAGCGATTAGTGGAAAGGTTAACAGTACCAGTAATGATAAAATATTACTTTTCCAGCGTTTGTAACGTGTTTTCTCGTGTCGTTAAAGTCTGTTTATATTCTCGATCATAACCTTGATTTGGTCGACATTAATAGAAATCAACCTTCAAAAGCGGACACCAACTTCGAGTGTCGTTTTAATATCGCGGAATTGTTCAAACCACATTTGACACACACGATCGTTTACTGTACATCCCAATACACTGTACTTACATAACTTTTTAAAGTTGTTTCGCATTTTTTCCTTTGCTTTAGTAAAAAGGCATCAAAGAAGCAACTTATTTTGTTCTTCTTCTTCGTCTTATTTTAGGCCTGTTGGCCTGTTATGGTCCTGCATCATTGTTTGCTTCTTGCGACGTCGACTGCCAGCTGTCTTTCCATCTTTTGGGAGGTCGTCCTGGAGGTCTGCTTGCTTGGGAGATACTGTCCCTGGCCATTCTTACGGTTCTTGGTTCCACCATTCTGGATACGTGTTCGTTCCAAAACCTTCTTCTCTGTCGTCCCCATCTGACAATATCTTCAACTTCGCACAACCTTCGGATTTCTGTGTTTCGTACTCTATCACGAAGTGTTTTGCCAGCGATTCTCCTGAGTACCTTCATTTCGCTGGTAAGAAGGTGACTTTTGGTTCTGACAGTGTCGGCTCTGGACTCTATGCTGTATGTCATTATGGGGCGGACACAGGTCTTGTATATCCTCACCTTGCTTTGGATGTACATATTTTTTACATATTCAAAATAACGCCAAAAACCTCTCAAGCAAGATGGGCAAACAATGTTTGAAAAATGCGCTTTTTTTATTTACATTTCATTATATACATTCAGCACGTTTGGAATTAAGTTAGCAACGAAACATTTGTCCTAACGACATCTATCCGAGAAATCTGAAACTACTTTCTGGACAACCCAATACTTCGTCGAGTTTGTGATGTGTTTATGTTGTCCCTGTATAAAAGAAAAAAATATATAATTTCTTTCTTGTATGTTTCATAATTACTTTAATATTTTTTTATTTTTAACTTAATTTTTTATATAATTATTTTTAAATCATCATCCTGTCGTGTCTCATGAGCATCGCGACTTCCATGATAGCCTCTGACGACTATTCTCCATCCATCCCTGCACTCCGCGGCTCGAAGGTTAGTTAGTTGTTAAGGATAGTCCAGTTGAATATCTTAATTGGTCAATCCATTGGGATTGTTCCTCTTGTGCGTCGTCCTTCCACACCTCCAGCAACCACAAACCTCTTCAAACTGTCTCATTGACCTCGAGCAATGTGCCCAAAGAATCGGAGGACTCGTCGAAGGCATATTGTCGACTATCTGTCTCTCAGTTCTTCGAGAATAGAGGTGTTAGTTCGCCTTATTGTCCATGGAATTCCTAATTTCCTTCTCCAGCATCACATTTCCAATGCATTTATTCTACGTCTTTCGCTTGCTCTCAGAGTCCAAGTCTCCGCGCCATACATGAATATTGCGAAGACGAGAGACTCACTAGTTGCATTTTCGTCGTGATAGTGATAATTCTGCTCTTGCACATATTTTCCAGCGTTGACATCTGACATTTCACATATTTTTAAATATTACTTTTTAAAACATTAATCAGGTCCCACCCATCTTAAATCGGTAAGGCTAAAGCCACACCAAAGTGCATCGCTAGGTGCTACGTGACGAATAAACTAGGTGACTTCATGCCTGGCCACAACAAAGTGCTACGCGCAAATTCATTTGACATTTGGGAGCGATTGAGTCAACAAACGATGCCACTCTCAAAACTAACCAATTTCATTACAGCTTACCTTATCTTTATTTACTTCCTGTGCAACTTCATTCCAAAGTGATTTTATTACAGGTACATTTTTGTATAATTTGCTCGATAGGTTCCACAAAGGCTCCCTTTTATACACAGCTGTTATTAAAACTTCCGCCATCTTGTAAAATCATTTGGTGACACAATAAAATTAACCTACACGTCTGTTCGCTAGGACATTCTCTAGGTGACTAATCGTCACGTAGCGTGGCGCGAAGCGTGAAGAATTTACTGTGACTGAACAAAACGGCCGACAAACACGCGGGATCAAACAAACTGACCGTTAGGATCCCTCCTACACGCCACACGCCACGCAGGAGCCCTTGTAACCTTAGTTTCTGGATGACCCTCGTATATATCCATGATGGATGAAAATCACCAAGTTTGAAACCATTTAATTTGTTTTAACAGTCAAGTTGAAACAATAATATTTATATATATTTATCAGATACTCGAATGTATTCGAATGACAAGTTTATTGCTATATACCATATCTTCCAACCAATTAAACTTTGTAACATATTCGTATCAATTACTAGGAGAAAAGTTTACTATGTTATTCCCTCCAACACGTAGAGAAACAAAATTACTAAAAATACTAAAATATACTCATGCATACGTATCATTATGTCTTGTCCCTTCCGGGGCAGGCAGAGATAACAAATCTCCATTTTTTTATCCATGCACACAACTTTCTCTTCATCCACACTCATATATCTCGTCATGTCCAATCTTATATTATTCATAGTTCTCACTTGACCTTGTTTCAAAATCTGGTCCTACCACATTTTCCTCGGTCTATTTCTTTCATGTATATCTTAGACTTCTGACTTAGTCATTCTTTCATCATTAATTTTCTCCATATCATCGTAAAGTTAATTTATTTTTCTCATTTAAAACATCTACTTTATCTATGCTTTCATTTATATCTTTGTTCCACTAAAATATACTCAATGTCTTAAAAAAACAAGTAAATATTTGCAAATGTAGCCAAACAAGAATGGCGAAGGGCAAGGAAAAGTAATATCTTTTAAGCCACTGTTTAAAGCAATCAAACGAGGGTGTGAGCGTTACGAAAATCGGTAGATTCCCAAACCTGATGGCATGAGAAGTGTCTTCTAATTATTTTTTAATATAATTTTCAAAAAAATATATAATTTATTTGCCAATTGTGTTTTCGACTCCTAGCCCCCATCATAGACGAAGACTTTGAGAAGCAACTAAATATATAACGGTAACAGGGGCACATAAGATAGCATGGCGCATATCAAATGATACATACTCGTACAAGCTTTAGGCTCGACGTCGGTTTGGGATTTTGCGGAAAACTTGTACGATCTGCGTGCTCATGTTATATGTATGTGTATGTCTGTATGGTGAAACAGGAAAATTGTGCGCCGATATTTTAACGAAATAAAAAATAAATTTATCTTATGCATCTTATGTTACCCTGATAGTTTTTCAAAAAATATGCAATTAAGAATAGGAAAAAAACGTGTACTTACTTCTTTTCAAAACTGTGACGTTTCATGGGTTTTTAGAAAAAAAAAAAACAAGTTCTTTCTGTACGTTTTCTTTCAAAACTTGGATTCTGTAAGTGACAAACAAAGGCTTTCACCAATACATTATGGAGTTCACCAATACACTATGGAGTTCTGCTGCTAACTGGAGTTGAGGTCCTACAATTATATGTGACTACGGCATTGAGTTCCCTGAATGAACCTTGACGTTTATGACATGATATTCTGCTACTTCCACTACTTGAATATTCTCCTCAACATTATCTGTCCATATCTTCTTTAAAGATCTATCGGCATTCTTCATACAACCAATATATATATATATAATTATATCACTCGATGACAGTAAAGGGCTGGCGATTGATGGAAAATACCTGAGCCATTTGAGATTTGCAGACGATATCGTTATATTCTCACAAAACCCGCATGATCTTCAGCACCAACTGCAAGAATTGGCAGAGGTCAGCAGGGAAGTTGGTTTAAAAATGAATATTTCAAAAACCAAATATATGATGAACGGCTTTGCTACCCCAAAACCAATAAACGTGGATGGAAAACCGCTAGAACTTGTCCAGGAATATGTGTATCTAGGCCAACTTATTTCCTTTGTAGGTGGCATATCGGAGGAAATAGCACGAAGGACCAAACTGGCGTGGAGCTCATTTGGACGTTTGAACAACATCTTCAAAAGTAATCTCCCAATATCCTTGAAGCGAAGGGTCTACAACCAGTGCATTCTTCCAGTACTTACGTATGGCTGCGAGACATGGACGCTCACAGTAAAGAACACGCAAAAGCTCCAGACCGCACAAAGGAGCATGGAGAGATGCATGTTGGGATATACTAAAAGAGACCGTAAACGAAACACCTGGATTCGCAATATAACAAAGGTAGAAGACGTTATAAAGGTGTGCAAAAGAATGAAGTGGCAATGGGCCGGACATGTAGCCAGAATGTCAGACTCCCGATGGACATCCGAAATAATCCAATGGTATCCAAGAGGCATAAAGAGGCCTAGAAGAAGACCGAAGGTACGCTGGATGGACGAAATCAGGAAGCATGGCAGCATCACGTGGCATCGGCGAGCAAAGGACCGAACTGTTTGGAGTCAACTTGGGGAGACCTTCATCCAGCAGTGCATCGACCCTGGTTGACAATGATGATGATGATGATGATATTACTCGATGTGATATTTTATGCCTTTTTGATATTTCCTCGGGTGTATTCTACCAGTGGCACTATAGGGTATTTATTTGTGTTACACTGCTCTTCCATTCCAACGTTCTGATCGCACTATTTGGCACCATAACATTCCTCAATAATTCATGTGGGTACCTTCCATATATCGCATTTGCATTGAACATGTCGAAAAACATGGATGGGAGACAGCAATCTCTGAGTTTCTATTATACTTGAGAAAATGTAGCATGGTCTCTGTGACAGTTCACAAATTTGCCCCAATACAACCTTGTAACGATGTTCAGTAATTTTAATTATTTTATCAACTTTAATATAAGCCTCGATTCTAATATATAGCAAGTTATTTAGGTAAATATACATTACATAAAACTAACAATAATGACAAATTAATACATCTTGTTACAAATTAGCAAAAATGTGGCAGTTTGTTAAAATCAAATAATATTTGGCGACGTTTGTCAAAAGTCACTACGTTAGTCTGCATTGGCTAGGGATGGGGTATACGATAATTGGATTTTCGATTTTTTTATACATAAAATTAAATGTTCGTAATTAGTATTAATTCATAGTGGATCTTGGCCTATTTAAAGATAGATACAAAACATACGATGTATTAGAAAGTCAGTATAATGAAAATTAGGAATTAAAACGTCAGTTTAAAGAAAAACAATTTATAAAAAACTATTCGATTTGTAAAAAAAAACGATTTTACCCCATGCCTTTGAGACATGACATTTCAAATGTCACAGGGACCATCTTACATTTTCTCAAGTATAGTGAGAATTTGTCGAGAGTACAATATGACAGCTGACTTGACTGTGGACTTATTTAGTTCAACGTTGTCAGGGTTTAGGAGGCTGGAGGCGGAATTGACGAAATAATGCGAGTTTTTTTTCTCTCTATCTACATGATTTAGTTTGTAGGAGGAAATTGGTTGGTCGGATGAAATTTTTGTATAGCAACAATCCCACAAAAATTACCATGTGTAACCCATGTACACAACATAATGAAAATAAGAATAAAAATAATTTATATAACATTTCCAGTTACGATGACAGAACTGGTAGTAAGAGGGATTTCAATCGTTTGTATTTTTAAATGACTTCCTGTTAGTGTACTATCAAATGAAAATAAATAATAAAATAATCGATCCTTCATATTTAGAACCACTGGAGTAGGCAAATAAATCCTAGTTCTTCATCGTACGTGTTGGCAATGCTTCCGCACGTGAAAAAGCAACAATACTCGCAAACGTTTAACGCGTGCTAGCATTGTTATGTTACTATAGTTCGGAAAATCTAGGATGAACCGTATGACAGCTCACAAATTTGCCCCAATACAACCTTGTTCAGTAATTTTAATTATTTTATCAACTTTAATATAAGCCTCGATTCTAATAAATAGCAAGTTATTTAGGTAAATACATTACATAAAACTAACAATAATGACAAATTAATACGTCTTGTCACAAATTAGCAAAAATGTGGCAGTTTGTTAAAATCAAATAATATTTGGTGACGTTTGTCAAAAGTCACTACGTTAGTCTGCATTGGCTAGGGATGGGGTATTCGATAATTGGATTTTCAAAAATCGATTTCGAAAATCGATTTTAATTAAATGTTTGTAATTAGTATTAATTTATAGTGGATCTTGGCCTATTTAAAGATACATACAAATCATACAATACATTAGAAAGTCAGTATAATGAAAATTAGGAATTAAAACGTCAGTTTAGAGAAAAACAATTGTTCGATTTGTAAAAAAACTATTCGATTTGTAAAAAAAAAACGATTTTACCCCATCCCTTTGTGACAAACGTTGCACGGTTCATCCTAGACTTTCTGAAGTATAGATAAATTCTTAAACCACAGCATGTATCTCTATTTTTGGGTACCATCGGGAATACGAAAATCCCGAGTAGAAGACAAGCGTCCTACTAATTAAGCCACGCCGATTGTCTTAAATAAATATTTGATTTAATTTCAGATTTTTAAATATCAACTGTTGTTTAACTACTCATCGATATTACAAAATATTTTTCTTCAAACATAATATTGATTTTAACCTTTGAATCGATTACTGAGCTGGACCAAGAATCATTTGACTTAACTATAGTTAAGATCTATTGTCAGTCAAGAATCCGGTCCAAATATCTATAATACAACTGGTAACTATTGGGTGTTAATATAAGTTGTGTCCGTTTTTATTCAAATTTAAAAAAAAGCACCAAAAGTAAAACAAAACGGTAAAGGTTATATGTCATTCGAAAGAAATTTTTCTGCTCTACAAGATATTGTGTTTGCTTTTACGTTACATATATTATTTTATTTGATTACAAGCCTTCAAAATGGAATGTCAAGTAGACGAAAGTGAGCATTTTCGACACCTCCTTCTGTTCGCGTTCAATCGAGGGAATAAAGTGTACGGTGAAGATGCTATGAATGAAAAGATAGCTCGTCGATTGTTTTTGCGTTTCAAAGACGGTAATTTCGACCTGAAAGACATGGAGCGTTCCGGACGACCAGTGGACTTCGATGAGGACTGCTTAAACCATGTTATTCATGAAGATCCCCTTCAAACCACCGTAGAAGTAATGAATAGATTGACAAAAATATTATTTTTTCATCACCAGTAATGATGCGGTAAAGGCACCTTTGCTTGTGGCCCCAATCGCCGAACTTCTGAACTTTTCCCATTGATTTAAGATGGTGGTATACAGTCATTTGACTACAATTCATCTGCTCAGCCAATTCTACTGTGGTTTGAAGGGGATCTTCATGAATAATATGGTTTAAGCGGTCCTCATCGAAGTCCACTGGAGGTGTCGAAAATGCTCACTTTCGTCTACTGAAATTCCATTTTGAAGGCTTGTAATCAAATAAAATAATATATGCAACGTAAAAGCAAACACAGTATCTTGTAGAGCAGAAAAATTTCGAAAATTTGTTTTGCTTTTGGTGCTCTTTTTTTAATTTGGAAAAAAACGGACACAACTTATGTTAACACCTAATATAATAATGTACATTTGAATTCTATAAATTTGTATTATCATACTCGCTGTATGGGTTTATACAGCGAAACCTGTTATTTTTATTACGACTTTCAGATTATGACTTGAGTACCATTTATATCCGATGGAGTATTTTCCTTGTTTTAACTATCTAATTAACACTAAAACATCGTCAATTTTTATTTAATAGAGTTATTTATAAAACAAACATTTGCCAAAGGATATATATACCTGTATACAAATTTATATCTTAAGATTGAATCTAATTTATATAATATTTAATATTAAAATTATTTTTATTTTATTTATTTAACACATGACAAGAAATAGACATAATTAGCGAAAAAACAACAGGTAATTTAATTCGGACACACAATTTTAATGGATCTGGGTTTGTTGCCTTTCATTTGTCGTGTCCCCAGTAAACTAGGCTTTTGCCTGTATCTCACTGAGGATATATATCATGAAAAAATAAATCGATACTTCTTTCCGATTTTTTAATTTATAAAACCCCGTTGCACATTCTCATCAACCTGGAAAACAGTGACACTCAATTACTTGTATATACATCACGCGAAATCAAACTCCTCACACTTCATCACTCCAGACAGAACAAAATATTCATCCCATAATATACCGCACATAATCATAAAAATATATATATAAAAATATAAATATAAAACATTAAAAAACAGCACACTCAAGAGCTCACACAAACCCTTTCCACAAGTCATTCCTCTTGCAAGCCCAAGTACTCAATCTCCTGCCGTACTCGTATATTATATCTCACGGTTACAGTATGTTTTGTTTCATTTTCGGTGTCACGGCATTAGACAAATTATATAATAGATTATTACAATCCAACTGAGAAAAAAATAGTGCGACATCTTTTGTTATAAATCAGAACTATCTAACTTATTATCGATAATAATATGCTATCTGGGCGACATCTATTTTTGAGTTTTTTTTTACTTCGGAAGAACGTCCGATCGTTCCTGATAAATCGGTTTGTATTATATTTTATAATAATAATATTTGAATAAATGAGAGCCTTTGAAGTGTTCATTCACCTCATTAAATTTGTGTCCGGTAAATTAAAAAATATATAATTCACATATCACGCAGATATTTAAGTCAACATGGATTGTTCGACACTCCAAAAATGGTTGTCAAAACATGGAGTTTTCTACATTGTCTTATTTTAAGCCTTTTGGAGCCTGGAACGATATGTGGATGTAAGATCATATTTTGATTAACATAAAATAAACCGAACACAAACATTTTGAAACCTCTCCAGTCTGTCCAACAACTCCTTATTGGCATCTAGATAACAAACATCCCCATAGTTAATTAAGGGCAATATGAGACTTAGGGTCAAGCAAGATTTTGCTTCGGATATGAAAGAATTACTCAATCTGTTGAAAGAATTACTCAATATGTTGAAAGAGTGGAGACTAGCGAAGAATTTGCGGCATAACTCGGAGATATGATAAAAATGATTCATCATTCACTGAGACTAACTCAAACCCTTTAAATAGAACTTACGGATTTAGCACAACAATTTAAACACTCAACAACCGTGCCAAGTTCCCCATTCGACACTTATTCAAATTCCACAAAATTCAAATGCACTTTCTTTAATAAGCAATATCTTAAAATGATCCCCATACCCCCCACATCACTGTGGGTCGGTGGTAAAACTTTACTGGACACTTTATGGGGAGATGAGGGTGGATCGGGGGTCTTGGGTTTAGTGGGGGTAGTTCCCTGAGCTGTGGGGTAGCCCCCTGGGGTTGTTGGGGGCGCTAGTTTGTAGCCTGCGGTCTACCCCCCCGACTAAAGGCCTACTGACGCCCCGGTGCTTCGCAATAGGGTGGTATTTATACACCCACTGTTTATACGGGATGTTTGTTTCTTAGCTTTCTTTTTAATATTTTTTTTATATTCATTACAGATGGAGGGCAAAAAAAGCTTATTTGTTTTATGAAAAAGTTATTTTATATTATTTTAAGAAAACAACTTTTAAATTACAGGTGATCCCAATAAAAAAGTAACTTAAATATAAAAAAGTAACTTAAATATATTATGGCAGACAAGCATACTCCTGATGGAGTATGATTGTCTGCCATTCGTGTATTTTTTATGATTGTCTGCCATTCGTGATTGAGGATGGCCGTGCGTGTATTTTTTATTGTGTGCAAGCTGTTGAACTTCAGCAAATACACAATCTTGACATATCAAACTAAAAGTTTCGATGGCAAGGATAACAAAGCTCTGAAACTATCAGTTTAATTTAACTTACTGTAGCCCTTCGTGAGTCTGTTTTTTACAGTGTTAATTTTTCGTTGATTAAACTATCTATAAGTATTATAGTGTATATTGGCCTCTAGTTTATTTTTCTGTTTTGCTAAAATTTGGCAATAAATAATTTGGCAATAAATTTGGGATTGTGTGCGCAACTATTTTTGTGAGCTGAAAAACATTTGATATTCTCGCGGCCGAGCTTGCCCTCTATTGGTGGTGGTGTATGTTAATTGGGCAGATGTTATGCGATGAGCCCAGACCTTTTGACGGCTTCTCTATTAAATTTATTTTCGTTTACATTGTCTTCAAATATATATCTGTAATTTCAAGATATGCATGTTGCTATCAATAAACCTATATTTATTATTGTAATAACACTTTATTGCATACCGTATAATCTGGTATCCTTATTGTCCTATGGTAATCTTTTCCAACCAACTAGACATATGTTCAAGTTGCCTTAAGAGAAAAACGGACTGAGATCTTTTTAAAAAAAACTGGGTTCCATATTTGTATGTAACATATGTTATGTTATATGTTGTTTATAGTTAAGGCATTAACGTTGTGGAGGTTTAACCCTGAGAGCGCTACGAGAAAAAATATAATTGCCTATCTAGTGCTGAGATATATTTACGATTCGGACGTTCGTGATAAATATTTATTTTAAACAACAAAAAAACAAAAAAATATATATTTTTACAACATAAATATATTTTAGAATATGTACCCTTGTATTCTAAATGAATGATATTCATTTAGAATACAAGGGTAGAACAAATTTCTTCCACTGCTATAGCAGTGCGCCGATCTCTCAGGGTTAAAGACATTGTAATTTATTTTTATCAAACACTGTTTATTCCACTGTTTTGTAACGGTATAACCCTACCGGTTTCAAGGCTTTCACCTCATCATCAGGGGAGCACAAACAAGACCTATGTTATGTTCAAATGCAAATGCTATTCTTCATCTTTTGTACAATATAATTATTTCGTTTTGTGACTGAAGTCACTTCAGTCCTAGTTTGGATAATGGAAAGATTATGAAAGTGTTTTGATATCTTTATTTGTTGGTTGTAAGAAATTGCCATATTACAAAAAGTCAGCCAGGTGTTTTGTATACAACGGAAGTTGACTAAAACTGTATTATTCATTGTCTCACACTTTGCTTGTATACATTACAACCTAGCGGGCTTATTGCTACATGGCAACCTCTTTCAACCAACCAACCAGAAATATGTCAATTAGACCGCAAGTAAAAACTAGACTGCAATCCTGTAAAAAAAAATAGATTCCAACGGAAATCGAATTCCCAATCTTCGGGTTGAAAGAAGACAATAATCTTATTAACCACGCCATAAAGATGAAAGTTAAGGGCAGTTATTATATTTTGAAAATATTTCATGAGGTGCTTGGTCGTGCGGTGAATCTGTAATACAACACAATGATGTCGATGCTCCTGATGACACCCTTTAACCGTGTCCCACCGGGTGGCGGGTGGGGGAAGCGTTACCCTTACAGGGTGGCGCCACGTTAAGGGTGAACTCGCTCCATATCCTCCCCCCCCTGGCCCCATATGAGAGGGTATGATGGGGGTGGTTCTCAATTTTTTCACACCTACCACCACCATGCCGAGATCTCTTTGTGTCGAGTCACGATTATGTTTTCCTAAGTCCTAATCGATGTGGGAGACGGTTTGGCCATGCGGTAACAATGTACGCAATCTAAAAGAATAGTTAGAAAAAATAAACCGCAAGAACAAAGGAGGAAAACGATTGGAAAAATTCCCTTTATTTTGTTTCTGTTATATTGTCAAGCATTACGTAAAATCTTTTCAAACCAATCAAATAAAAGTCATGGTGCCAATTGCTAGCTGACAGGTGGCAATTTTTCATAACAAAGAAAAAAATACAAAGCGATCTTTTCATTTGTTTTTTTTTTAAATTATATTTACGAAAGCATGCCATGACATTTCTCTATTTGATTAGGCAGACAACAGAGCACCTTCTTTTACAATCAGGACATACTTTTTTCGCTTCTTCCATATTCGTACATTTTCTTTTACAGTTCCTTCTGTTTTTTTTGCTCCTTTCCTTTTCTTGTTCTAAAATTTCATATAATTTTCATTAAAAATACACACTACATCTAAAGCCGAACGTGTTTCTATAACATATCGGAAGTGTTACTATAATATATAAGTGTTACTAGAACGTGTTACTAAAACATATCGGAAGTATTACTAACACATATAAGTGTTACTAGAACGTGTTACTATAACATATCGGAAGTGTTACTATAATATATAAGTGTTACTAGAACGTGTTACTATAACATATCGGAAGTGTTACTATAATATATAAGTGTTACTAGAACGTGTTACTATAACATATCGGAAGTATTACTAACACATATAAGTGTTACTAGAACGTGTTACTATAACATATCGGAAGTATTACTAACACATATAAGTGTTACTAGAACGTGTTACTATAACATATCGGAAGTATTACTAACACATATAAGTGTTACTAGAACGTGTTACTATAACATATCGGAAGTGTTACCATAATATATAAGTGTTACTAGAACGTGTTACTATAACATATCGGAAGTGTTACTATAATATATAAGTGTTACTAGAACGTGTTACTATAACATATCAGAAGTGTTACTAACACATATAAGTGTTACTAGAACGTGTTACTATAACATATCAGAAGTGTTACTAACACATATAAGTGTTACTAGAACGTGTTACTATAACATATCGGAAGTATTACTAACACATATAAGAGTTACTAGAACGTGTTACTTTAACATATCGGAAGTGTTACTAACACATATAAGTGTTACTAGAACGTGTTACTATAACATATCGGAAGTGTTACTAACACATATAAGTGTTACTAGAACGTGTTACTATAACATATCGGAAGTGTTCCTATAGTATATAAGTGTTACTAGAACGTGTTACGATAACATATCGGAAGTATTACTATAGTATATAAGTGTTACTAGAACGTGTTACTATAACATATCGGAAGTGTTACTAACACATATAAGTGTTACTAGAACGTGTTACTATAACATATCGGAAGTGTTACTATCACATATAAGTGTTACTAGAACGTGTTACTATAACATATCAGAAGTGTTACTAACACATATAAGTGTTACTAGAACGTGTTACTATAACATATCAGAAGTGTTACTAACACATATAAGTGTTACTAGAACGTGTTACTATAACATATCGGAAGTGTTACTAACACATATAAGTGTTACTAGAACGTGTTACTATAACATATTAGAAGTGTTACTAACACATATAAGTGTTACTAGAACGTGTTACTATAACACATCGGAAGTGTTACTAACACATATAAGTGTTACTAGAACGTGTTACTATAACGTATTGGAAGATTTATGATACAAAAGTTTTATTTTTAGTTTTTTAACCAAACATGTTTTTCTGAATATATGCAAATACAGATACTACCTAATCTAATGGCCACAGCCACTACCTTCCTATCCTTATACTCAATTTATATACATTAGTTTTAATCTGACAATAATAGTGGTTTCGAGTACTGAGTTGAAGCGTCTTTGAGGAAGTTTTCCTTCAACGGCGCTATATAAATTGTATTTTTATTAATAACATTATTCATTCACCTGGTCCAATCACGCTTTCTTGGTTATCCTCTACCACGACTCCTACCCACGCTTGCATTATACAATTAATTTGTTTCTGTAGTTTTTCGTCATCCATTCGTTAAACGTGTCCAAACCCCCTCAACATGCTCTTTTTTGCTCCTCTTAACACTTACGAGTTTTTAGCTCGCATTAATCCTTAAAAGTTATATTCCTTATTCTGTCATACATCGTGTCTCTAAGATTTATTTTCAACCTACAAATGTGTGTCTAAGATTTATTTTCAACCTACGAAAGTACGATCATATAACTTCATACCATAAGGCATTGAACTGGTTGAATGTTAGAAATATACGCCAAATTCACATACTGTCTCTATTGTATAATATCCTTAACTGTCCCGCCGCACCCTCTTATCTCGCCGAAAATTTTCAGCGTCTTTCCAATTATGGATTAGCGCTACGCTCAAACAGAGATTGTTTATTGGCCTTTCCAGTTCACCGCTCCTCTTTCTTTACGTCGTCCTTTACTGTCCATGCAGTGAGACTCTGGAATCAGTTACAAACCAATATAAGACTCGCTCCGTCCTTAACATGCTTTAAGAAGCGACTGAAAAAACTGTTAATTTCTAGTCAGTAAAATAACGTGTTTCATTCCTGATTTTTCTTTTCCTTTCCTCTCCACCATCCCTTCCTTTCCTTTTGATTGATTATATCTCACTTTATATGAAAAATAATGTTCGGGTGATTGTCCGTCTTTGTGGGGTTCGTGGGCATGTTCTCGCGTATATGTTTATGGATTTCGTGGGGATGGATAGTCATTTGAATGATTTATGCGACCACGTAACTTGCTTAATTTACGTTTGTCTGGTTGGTTGGAAGAGATTGCCACCTGGCAATAAGCCCGCCAGATTGTATTGCAATAACAGTGTTAAATAAATAAATAAATACATCGACATAATACATATTCTTCTCAGTGCATGCGCTTCCACCACATTAACTCGGCTTCTTTCATTAATTTTATATGCCCACCTTTCACTCACATACACCGACGTACAAAGACTTACATTATTTAAATACTCAAGAGTCGTTAACAGCAACTGCAAAAAAAAACTTAATCTTCCCTCTTTCATAATTTCATTCACTTGGTCCAACCACACTTGACTCAGTCGTCCTCTACCATCCATGCTTGCATTGTAATATTTTATTTTGAGCCAACCATCAGTTCAACATGTTTAAATCACCTCAACGTACTCATTTTTGCCCTACTTAACATAGCAGTTTTTAGATCATATGTTAAGTAAGATGTAGAAGAGCACGGTGAGATGGTTTGGGCATGTGGAACGAACGAATGAAGAAAGAGTAACAAAACAGGTTTATGGTGCAAATGTGAGTGGGAGGAAGACTAAGGAAAGTATGGTTGGATCAAGTAAACGATATTCTGAAATAAGGGAATGATGAAAGTAAAAGAAGTTGTATGATAATGTGTATGGAATGTAGAAGATATTAAAGATGTGTTTAGAGATAGGAAAAGCTGGCGCTTTGTTCTCTCTGCCTACCAAGACAGGAAATGGCATATGTATAATGAATAATAACATTTTTTATGTCATACATTGAAACGTCACATATTTCAATTACCTTTGGATATTTTGAACACAGAATTTTATATAAGTATTGATTAAACGGGGGTTTATAAATTGAGCTATGAACTGGTTATTTAAAAAAATACAAATATTATCCTCAGTGAGATACAGGCAAAATCCTAGTTTACTGGGGATACGACAAATGAAAGGTAACAAACCCAGATCCATTAAAATTGTATGTCCAAATTAAATTACCTGTTGTTTTTTTCACAAAGTATGTATATTTCTTGTCATGTGTAATAATAAATAAATAATAAATAAATAAAATAAAAATTTAAGAGATGCAAACTTGATTGGGAAACGTGAGTGGGTAGAACGAAAAAAAGTATAGTTATACCAAGTGAATTAAATCTTAAAATAAGGGAAGATTGACAGAGAAACTGAAGGAGTTGTATAATACGATGTATGGATATGAAAGAAGCAATATATGTATTTCGTGAAGGGAAAGTTTGGCTCTCTCTCCTTTCTGACTATTATGTCATCTGCGTATGTAAAAGTATGGTTTTCACGGTGACAATGATTAGCCATTTCAGAATAAATTAGAGGATTTGTTAAGACGGATTCCTGAGCTGGAAGGACGAAATTATTCGCGTTATTGGTGAGTTAGAATCGCAATTCTGTCAAAATGTCATCGAAAATTTTGACGTAAGAGTGGACATCTATGGAGCTGCAAGAGGTGGACATTTGGCAGATATTATTTTTTGTATTTAAATGTCATAACATACATTAACATATACTCGTACTTCAATGACCAATACATTTTATTTAAATCAAAGCAAATTGTGTGTTTTATTCAAGAATTTAAAAATAAAAAACCGCTCAATTTGAAAGACCCTTTATAAGCTAAATACAATTTAATTTCTTACATGTTTTTTTATTTTTAATAATCCTAATATTAAATTTCTTATAAATAGTTAACACCTACATAAAAACTTTTAAATTTGCTTAATCAAACACTGTTTATTCTACTTTATATATCGGCAGAACTCTACCAGTTTCAAGGTTTTTGTCTCATCATCAGGGGAGCACAGTGTTTAACTAAAAAACAGTTTTTAATTAAAAAAAATACAATGTCTGAACCTTCACAGCGTTAAAGCCTTAACCATAAATAACTTTTAACTACGTAACAATTTTTACAACTTATTTATTGATAATAATTATTCAACACGTAACAAATGTCTTTTTATCGTAGGTAATTATTATAAATTGTTATTCTTTATTATTGAATTATTTTTAATTGCAATTTTTCTTTATTATTGAATTATTTTTAATTGCAATTGATCAAACACTCCTTACATGTGTTTTTTTAAATATTGTTGTAAGGCACCTTTTTACTATAACACTTTTGTTGCACACAGAACAACTTGACGGTTTTATTACTACATTGCGATCTCTTGCAACCAACCAGAAAGATGTTAAAGAGACCTTATGTGAAAACGGTAATCCAACCCGCATACTCTGGGTTGGAAGACATGCGTCTTACCAACTAGACCATGGAGGTTATACGAGTACACTGTTCCATTGATAAAAAATTGTAAATATTTTAAACTATTAATTACTGCTCGAACACTATTTTTATTGCAGAACACCAAATTTTATCAGCGGAAACCTAGTGTTCTACGTAACACAAGTTTAGAACCTCTGCGTTATCATGAAGCACGGCGTAATTCTGTCTTTTGAGGGTGATATGGAAAGTCTTAAGTAGCCGTTGTTTCCAGTTAGCGGCGCTTTAGGTATATTTCCCTTTTTTTCGGCCATTAGTTCAATGTAATTCCTGGCAGGCCACCCGCCTCCGCCTCTGCCGGTCACATGCCCGGACCCCTCCAATATCCCTGATTAATCTCTCCTTGGATTCTCAGGATTCGCCTTCAACTTTCACTGGCGTGGGAGGCTCATCCCTAGGGTAACTGTACGTTCTTTTTTATCTTGTATATATACATGGAACTGATTTGTTATTATTTTATTTTATTTAATTGGTTTTGATCAGATTTGATGTCTTAACAAAACCGATTGACATGTGTATTTCATATTTTATATGATAATTAAAGTTTTATAAAATATGGGGGGCGTGTGCAACTTTAGGAAGCACTTGAAGATAACTCTCTTCTACAACATCTAAAGAATATGTTATTATCAAATATTGGAAGATCTGAAAAGGTTTCATTGTTTCTTGAATCTTAGAAAAGACGTTAGAAAAACCATATGCAGATGCGGGGAAGCACCTTATCTTATAACCGCAGCCACCATCTTCATATTCTTATGCTCTCACGTAGAGGAACTGTGTGAGAAAGCTTATGCGGTTTTAGGATTTGGGAAATGAATCTCTAAGTCATTTATTCTTCTCCCTGGCTCCATTCCAACTCACTGTCTGCGAAGACTGCTGGGGTCAGCTCTCCTCGTCCTCAGGTTGTATGCTCTTCTGTCCCGGACTACGTCTCCCAGACTGTGCCTCTGCATCAGGTTATCTTTTTGCAACACCCATGAATTCTTTGGTCTTCCTCTGGTTGTTATTCGAGGAAGATCCATGGAGATTGCCTGGTTCACAATGTGATCGGGTGCTCTGCGTCCAACGTGCCCATACCATCTCAATCGCCTCTCCTCCATCTTGCTGTTGATGTTTGCAGCACCTAGGCTTCCACGAATGCGTGAGCTTTTTATTTTGTCTCTTAGGGACACACCAGCTAACCATCTTAATCGTAGCATGCGCATTTCAGCAGTTTCTAGTTGCCTAGAGTAAGAGTTATACATCGTCCAGCATTCGGAGCCATAGAGGAGTGCGGGTCTGACAATCGTTTGGTATACTTTTCCTTTTAACTTTACTGGCATTTTCGGATCACATAGAACTCCCGTCATTGATCTAAACTTCATCCATCCCACACTAATTCTATGTGTTACATCTGTTGCACATCCTCCATCGCTATGGATGAATGACCCAAGATACTTAAAGGAGTCACAATTTGGTAATGTTTCTCCATCCATTTGCATTACGGGAGTGACAGCATTTGTGTTCTCTAAGTCATTTATTAGAAAATTAAATATGTATTATTTACAGTTAAAACATTAACATTGTGGAGCTTTAAAGACATTGTAATTTGTTTTATATCAAACACTGTTTATTCCACGTTTTTGTAACGGTATAACCCTACCGGTTTCAAGGCTTTCACCTCATCTTCAGAGGAGCACAAACAAGTCTTGTTTCGGAGTGAGTGGAATAAATGGTGTTGGAATAAAAAAGTAGAATCAACAGTGTTTGATAAAACAAATCACAAAATATTAGGAGATAAATTTTCCGATCCTTCTATCTATAGTACTCGTATAGGGGTACACAGCATGAAAAAAATATGGTGTGGTTTCCAAAGGATGATATTCGTTACTCTCAAATTGTGGAAAAAAATCCCAAAGAATTTACATCTAACATACTAACTTGATCAAAAAGCTTTAGGACTTTATTCATAAAATCGAAAATAGAAGTTGATTCATCAAAATCGATATGGTCCCCTTCAAAGTACTCTCAATCGACTGCAACGCACTTACGCCAGCGCTTGATCCAATCCTCGAAACACCGCTGGTACTCAATTTTCGCTATTGCCATCAGAGCCGTTTTCGACTTTTTCATGACATCCTCTAGGGTGCTGTAACGCGTTCCGCGAAGCGGTTTTTTAAGTCGGTTGAACAGGAAAAAGTCGCAGGGAGCCAGATCAGGTGAATTCAAAGGCTGCTGGATAGTAGTCGTGTTATTTTTAGTCAAAAACTCATGGAAATCATGTCTTTCGCGATTTCAACGTGGTCCTTTTTTTTGCTTGAAATTGAGGTCTTTTGGAACCAGTTTTGCAGCGACACGTCTGAGGCCCAAATCACTAATCAAAATGTCTTGAGCGGATCTATAAGCGATGTTCAAGTCCTCTGCCAGCTCTCTGATGGTCAATTTGCGGTTTTCGGCCAATATTTATTTGATTTTATCGATGTTTTCATCAGTTTTCGACTGCCACTGCTTTCATCATTCTCGACCGACTCACGACCACTTCTGAAGCGTTCGTGCCACCAAAAAACACTTTTCCAACATTTCCAAGATCTGCGGACCGTTAAATCCGTTTTTCACACAAAATTTAATGCAAACTCGTTGATGCACAGTTGATGCCATTTTCAAACTTGTAAAAAATCGAAAACACGCACAAAGGTACGAGTAGATGTACTCAGTACAGCGTAACTTTTACAAATGTCAAGCTATGATGCTGAAATTTGGAGGGAAGTGTCAATGATGGATGTGGTAACCTAATAAAAAAAGAATTCCAATCGGGTGACTGACAGCGCCACACGGTGGCCGATCCTAAAACTATTTGATTAAGGTAGTATAAGGTTCTTACTAGGTATATTGGTATACTATTTTCTAAATGTGACAAGGAATCTGACCATACACTGGAGACGATTATATCTGGAGTTGTGATAGGATATCTTGTTGCATATATCATAGGGCAGATTTCCGATGTTACTCTAAATAAATAATAATAAAGGTCCGGTTAAGTCGAAGAGTTCGTTTTGTAAAAAAATACTGACACGCGCTAGACGTATGTGAGAGTTGTTATCTCTTCAAGTGAGATATTATTGCCAATATACTCATATATTGTATTTTGTTCCGCGAGTGTCGAGTCAATTCCATTCGTTCTTTACTCAAATACTCGATAAGTGAGGCCGTAAATAATATTGTCTCCCGCCTCGCTCTTCAATATGTCCGCATCGCCAATTCAGGTACGTTGAGGGATAACATACGAATGTAGAAAAAAATCGGGAAATCGAATGGAAATTTAGATGAAAGGGTATTTCGAGTAATGTAATATTCTTTTGCATGAATTTCCTTGATTTTATTTTTTATGTTTTAAAATAAGGTACACATCAGATAACTCTTGGAGGTTCGTTCCACAGTCAAGCCAGCAAATAAAGATATATAAAATGAAATGATACTAATGTCAGGAAATCCTTCGTGATCTCGTATGTTTGTCAGTCTTCTTGCTAATGAAATAAATTAAAGGTGCATTGCCGCGAGATAATGCGTTAAACTTCCGTGCGGAAAGTCGCAGGTTCGAATATCGTGCTGTGCTACTCCCCTCGAACAACACAGGCGTTTTTTACACCTTGTATTCAAAGGTATAAGAATACGTATGATTTGATAACATTTATTCTTAAAAAAAAATGGAAATCTCCTGTGCATGTATTTATTTATTGTAATTTATTTTTATCAAACACTGTTTATTCCACTCTCATGTGACGGTATAACCCTACTGGTTTCAATGCTTTCACCTCATCTTCAGGGGAGTGCAAACAAGAGTCTTGTTTGTGCTCCCCTGAAGATGAGGTGAAAGCCTTGAAACCGGTAGGGGTATACCGTCACAAAAGAGTGGAATAAACAGTGTTAGATAAAAATAAATTACAATGTCTTTAAACCTCCACAACGTTAATCCCTTAACTATAAACAACATATTTATTTATTCATTTTCACTTCACGGCCATAGGTTGTTTTGTTTCATTTTCGGTGTAACGGCAGTAGGTAAATGAAATAATATATGTATTGTTCAATCATTGAAAAAAAATGGAATTCTATGAGCAGAAAAATACATTAAAAAACGAACATGTTTATAATTTGAATGTCTTTTGGGAGCTGATCGTAACACTTAAAATTGAATTGCATTTTCGTTATATAATGTGCAACCTGGCGACTTTATTACTATGTGGCAATCTCTTCCATCCAACCAGAAATATGTTAAAAGGGGGCCTTAAGTGAAAATCAGACTGGAATTATTTAAAACAAAACTGGAATTTAGCGGCATTTGAACTCAAAACCCCTGGGTTAGGAGACATACGTCTTACCAACTAGACCACTAGATTTCCGTGCGAGAGGTCGCTGGTTTGAACCCCGAGCTGTACTACTCTCCTCGAATGAAACACGGGAATTTATTTGGGGTGTAAGCATACCTATGACTTCGATAATATTTATTATTTCACAAAAAAGGAAAACTCATGCCGGCGTGCTTCGATCGTCTCACTTCGGCGTGTCTCGGATCCAATACACATATGTGGTCGGTGAGTTTGCTAGCATGCAGCGGCTCACTCACTTAAAACAACCTTCACGGCACAGCTTCGCTTTCCAACTGAATTGCCCTTGAAATGGCGAGGGGATCCTCGACTACGAGGTCCAGCAACGACGAATATTTTATATTTTATACAGGTTGAATTCAACTACAGAATTTAAGTATAGAAAGTGGGACTTAGACGGAAGATCAGTTTACGCACTCCCTCATATCTGCATGAATATTTAGGAGCTAGTCCTTAAGGGAAGAGATGATGATGATTTGTTGATAAATAAAACTCGTTAGATCGCAATGCGGAAAGAGAGGAATTTTATTAGTAACGTAGGTATTTATATCATTTTAGAATGTGCGCGGGAATGCGCTCGCGATATGCCTACGTCTCGTTTCTGCGAATGCAAAAACGATTAATGTTGTATGTAGGTATCATTCAAATACGGATCTGGCGAGACAAGTGTGGTGCGTTCTCGCTCTAGTATGGAATGCGGTCCGCTCCCGGCTACGGGTTGAATGGCCGGCACGTGGACTTTGTAATTGTTTGTTTTGCATTGCTAAGGAATGCAAAGGTCACTTCATCGGTCATTGACCGTGTGTATGGACGCCCACAGTGTTCCGAGTATGCGACCACCACAAATACCTCATATCTGCATGAATACCATAGTAAATAAATAAATAAATATATATTAGGTTTATTGACAGCAACATAGTATGTATAAGATCACACCTGAATAACAATTCTAAAAACACATAAATTGCAGACAATACATCAGACGCAGAAGCTATCAAAAGGTCTGGGCTCATCTAATAGCATCCCCTCGGCCAAAATACACCCCACCAATATAGGGCGAACCCAGCCGCGGGGATACCAGATGTTTTTCAGCCCATACCCTTAAACACGTAGAAACAGGAATATATACAAAAAAATAAACACAGAAAATAAATATAGTAGATGACAAAAAAAGAAAAAAAGAAAAAAACACATTCAAGAGAGAGTACACCAAAAGGTCCGGGCTCATCCTACAAACATTCCCACGGCCGAGATACACCCCACCAATGTAGGGCGAGCCCGACCGCAAGGGCATCAGGGGGCTTCCATCCCACACCCCCGCATATCTAGATTAAAGAATAAATATAATAAAAAAGAAAAAAAAACAAAAACGTATGGCAGAAAACAAAATAGAAAGTAAACCCACATATACCACCTCAGGTTAACTGTCAGCAAGAACGAGGAAAAAAAAAGAAAAAGAAGAGAAAAGCCTCAAAGGAGTCCAAATTTTACATAATGACAAACGGGAAGTAAGATAGTTGAGACAACATTGAAATAGTTAGGCAGTAATACATTGAAATAGATAAGCAGTTTTAAAAGAATTAATGAGGAAATGACGCACAAACACGTATGCACAATCCTCGATTCACCACCAGCGAAAAGAGAGAAAAGAAAGAAAATAAGAAAAGAAAACCATACAAGAGACCCATTAACCACTGAGAAACCCATTAACCACCCAGAAGATAACGCTTTAGAGCATCTCTGAAGGTATAACTATTCACCCGCTCCTTCAAGGCCTGGGGCAACTCATTCCAGCATTTGCTGGCTGAGTATGAGAAGGATCCCCTGAACAGTGTTAGGTTATGGTTTGGGATAAGTAAAAGAGTCTCTCTGCCTCTAGTCTCGTAGCCGTGAAAGTTTCTAGATCAATTCAGTTTTTCGAAGAGATAAAGTGACATTTTTGAACTGGTAATTTTATGCATGAGTACGCTTAAGTGAAGAAACCGTCTTTGTTTCATGTCAATAATTTTAAAAGCTCTCAAAAAAGGGGTGATGTGTCCTCTGGGGGGAATGTTGAAACAATACCTACAGCAAGCATTTTGCAATCTTTGCAATTTCCGTTCGGTTCTCCTTAGAAGGCACGGTCCATAGATGCAATCACCATACTCGACTATTGAGATAATGAGCGCGTCGATTATTCTCCGTCTAGCCTCAATGGATAGGTTTTGACGGATGCGATAAATATTTTTAAGCCGCGAAAAAGCCCATTGTAATTTAGTTCTAACGTGAGCCTCGAATCTTAAGTCATATTCCATATACACACCCAAATTACGCACCACGCTCTCTGTAGGCACAGTCGCGTTACCAATCTTTATTTCCAAAGGCTCGTTCAACTTTTCGACTTGTTGTCTTGTACCCACTACCATCATAACCGATTTTGTAGGGTTCAAGAGAAGCACAGGCCTCCTAGACCATACCATCAGCCGCTCGAGGTCATCATTTATGTGTTGAGTGGCAGACTGAACCTCATCACTTCCAAATGAATAATAAAGTTGAGTATCGTCCGCATACATGTGGTAGTTACAGTTCCTTATCACATCTGGAAGATCAGATGTATATAGGCTAAAGAGTAATGGACTCAGTATTGACCCTTGGGGGCATCCATTTTTAAGGCTCGTGGGGTGGGACAACACTCGTAGTCCAGCCTGGTCTCTAGTGGTAACTCGTTGACTCCTACCAGTTAGGAAACTCTTTAGCCACTGGCATGCACTCTCTGAGAACCCCAAAAAGGACAGTTTAGAGACCAGGAGATCTGTATTGACAGTATCAAAAGCTCTTGAATAATCCAGCAGAAGCAAAGCAGTAACCTTTCCCTTATCTGATTCCCGCAATATGTCATCCACCACACAGCTCAGTGCCGTCCTACAGTTTAAGAACTATTGTTTATGAAAAAAATATTTTTTAACCTTAAATGATAACATCACTGCCAAAACACCGACTTTAAAGAGAAATTCAGTTCACCTTTTTTTTCCATCAAATTATAATTAAATTACTTGCTGTCATTATAAAAAATGTCCGTCCGCCAATTTAGGAATAGTCACCCTCTTCCCATTCCATTTCCTTCAGCACCACACCCCCGGGGGTGGGGGTGTAACGACGCCGAGCGAGCGGTATCGAGGATATAGTGGGGTTCGCTCTCACTTGACGGGGAGTTTGGTTGACGGTGGGGTTAGGGGAGTTTAACTGACGGTGGTGGCTGGGAGTTTCGTTTGAGGGTGGTGGCGGGAACTTGACGACGGTGGTGGCGGCTTCTGGCGAGGGTGGTGACTCGGTGGAGGGAGAGGCAAGGGCGCCGAGACGCCGGCAGATAGCATCGCCACCCGTTTTAGAAATTGTGCGCCTAACGCATTTCGCCATGGCCCAATATACTCGTATATATTGTATATATATATATATTTGTACTTAGAGGCCGACATCCGCCTGTTTATTACTACCACCGACTTGGAACGGAGAAAAAAATGTATGTGCTCTACAAAAACATCGTTACTTTTGTGGAGTCCGTTCTATATGAGAATTTTGACAGAACTTTATATGAAAATATATATTTTTTTAAATTTATCTAAATAAACAGCTGTGGGACCTTTATTTCAACAATGTAATCTTCACAACATTGTGTAAGATTGTCGGTTCGTATTTCAAAAGGCTGGAACTAACTCAGCTTGTCATGTTACACGTTCCTTGTAGGCCCACTCGGCAAAATGTTTTGTTCCATAGTAAAGTGGTTGCAATTCATTATTTGTACTACTTTTGCATAACAAGACTGCACAGATTGGGTTATCAATATGGGTTTTGTATGGATTTTCGTATGGCTTTGGCTACTTACAGGAGTAAAGTTTTAGCAGCTGTGTCCTAATGGGACGAGATGATGATGATTTGTTGGTAAATAAATAAACTCGTTAAATCGTAATGCGGAAAGAGAGAGTGTTTATTTTTATAGTAACGTAGGTATTTATATCTTTTTGAAATGTGCGCGAGAGTGCGCTCGCGATATGCTTACGTCTCGTTTCTGTGAATGCAGAAAACGGTTATTGTCGTATGTAGGTATTCATCTAAATACGGAACTGGTGAGATAGCCGTGGTGCGTTCTCTCTCTCTGGCGTGAGGTGCGGTCGCTCGGCCGGCGTCAATGGCCGGCATGTGACCTTCGGACTGTTTACTATAATTTATCGAGGAATCCGAAGGTCGTTTCATCGGTCATTGACCGTATGTATGCGACAATATTCGGAGACGACCGCCACAAAGTGATGAAGATGTTCTTGCCGGGATGGATTGATTAAATTGTATAGATTAGCTTTGTTGTATTGTTCGACTTGTACTGTGTTATAACACTGCCTATTGTATATCACTGCTTAACATACATGGCAATGTTATATTCTATATATTGTTGATCTTTAATATTTGTATCACAAAGGTTATTTGTCCGTTGAAATAAATAAATATAAGATAATACCAGAGATAAACAAGCATACATCAATAAGACGACAATAAGTTATAAAATTTGAACGACACGACAAAACTTTCCCGGAAATACTCGAGTAAAAGAGTATTTATATAATTTGAGAATTTTAATGCATATTTAGTGATAAATAAATAAATAAATACAGGTTTATTGATACCAACAAAGTATGTACATAATACATTTAGACACATTTCAAGAACACATTAAAAAGATAATATATTAAAAAAACAGAAGCTATCAAAAGGTCTGGCATCATCTAATAACATCCCCCCAGCCAAGATACACCCCACCAATATAGGGCGAGCCCAGCCTCGGGGACTCCAGATGTTTTTTAGCCCACACCCTTGAACACGTAGAACAAGAATATAAAAAAAATACAGAAAATAAATAGATGACAAAAAAATACATTCAAGAGAGAAGACATTAAAAGGTACGGGCTCACCCCAAAACATTCCCCCGGCCGAGATACACCCCACCAATGTAGGGCGAGCCCGATCGTAAGGGCATCGGGGGACTTCCATCCCACACCCCCGCATATCTAGATTAAATAATAAATAAATAAAAAAACAAAAACTTATGGCAGAAAACAAAATAAAAAGTAAACCCACATATACCACTTCAGGTTAACTGTCAGCAATACTATGTCAGCAATTAACTGTCAGCAATTCAATGTACTCGTATATGTCTATACTTCCACAAGATCCATTCTACACCCTTTTAGTTCCAGCAGGAGCCCAAAGATATCCTCCAAGTCTTCCTATTAAAAAAATATACAAGAACGACTGAAGAGTAGAAACGAAAGTATTTTTACACCGATATTAAAAAAAAAAAAAAAGTGCACATAGATTGTATTGAAAATCAACGGCGATACGTTGATAACAGAAAATAGTAAAAAAACTCTTAACCGAATAAAATTTGACCTACATATCATTGTGCAAAGCGTAAACTATGTCATCTCAATTATGTAAATATGTGTAACTACTTTGTTTTTAAAATTACCGTAATAGATTTTATATTACCGCTAAAGGAAACGTTTTAAATAATTTTTTGCAAGGAATAATAAATGGACTGAGAAAAGAGATATTTGAAGAGATTTTAACTGAGGGAATGGTATTTATTATGTGAAAGAGGAAGGCATATTAGACGAGGTGCGTGGCCGCGCGGTAATGCACAGGACTTTCGTGCGGAACGTCACGGGTTCGAACCACGTTCTGTGCTACTTAACATAATGATAGAGGCATTTTTCCACCTAGTATTTATTCAAGCATGTATACCTATGAATTCGATCATATAACATATATTCTTTAAAAAAAAAAAGGAAAAAACCATGTCGTTATACTCGGATCATCTCCCTTAGCTATGCCATCAGAAACTCACCGGCAACACCGCTGTAGTGTAGTTTGCTGGTGAGCAACGGTTCACTTACTTAACACTTGCCACCCTGTGATGGATAGCGAGTGGCCAAGACTTATATTTTATTTTATTATTCGACGTTTTAATACATGATAAAATGATTTATATAGCTAATTACAAAAAATAACCTAGCAGATATTGCATAATTTTAATTTAAAATATACATTTTAACTGGATGCTTAGCGTCCAGCACCGTGAGTGGCGGATTTTTTTAGCACAGAAAGGCAAGTGTTAAGAAACAAAAAAGTCCACGGCACGGTTTCGTTTTCCAATTTACGTTGGAATGGCGAGGGAATGCTCTAGCATAGTACGAGGTCCAGCAATGAAGAATGTGGACGAGGTTAGATCTGTCTGGATTTATAAAAAAAATACATGTTGACGGTAAGGATAGAAAGGTGGTGGCTGCGGTCAATAATTTGCTAATGAGAATTTATAAAAAAGAACGTGTTACTATTTTTTATAAATTTATAACTTATGAGCATTAAAAAATAAACTGCTGTTTATAAATTTATAACTTATGAGCATTAAAAAATAAACTGCCTTTTATAAATTTATTACTTATGAGCATTAAAAAATAAACTGCATTTTATAAATTTATTACTTATGAGCATTAAAAAATAAACTGCCTTTTGTAAATTTATTACTTATAAGCATTAAAAAATAAACTGCCTTTTATAAATTTATTACTTATGAGCATTAAAAAACAAACTGCCTTTTATAAATGTATTACTTATGAGCATTAAAAATAAACTGCTTTTTATAAATGTATTACTTATGAGCATTAAAAAATAAACTGCCTTTTATAAATTTATAACTTATGAGCATTAAAAAATAAACTGCCTTTTATAAACAAATAACTCTTGAGGCAGAGAGGACAGAGCGCCATACTTACTTATCTCGACACAGATATTTCGCCTCTTCCATATACATACACCTTTTCACACAGCTTCTACGATTTATTTTACTTCGTACATTTTCTTATTTCAAAATATCATTCACTTGATCCAACTATACTATCCTTGGTCTTCCTCTGCCACGCTTTCCACTTAAATTCGCACTGTATAATTGTCTTGTTAGGCGTTCTTCATTCATTCCTTCCGCATGCCCAAACCTTCTCAGTGTGTTCTTTTTCATCTTACTTAACACATCAGCCTTAAGCTCACATTCGTTCCTTATCACTTCAAAATAAATAAATAAAAAAAACTTAATTCCATATTTTGTCATACATTGTCACTCCATGTATTCTTCTCATTAACACTTACGCCTTTATTTACACTTATTACATCTCAGTTCAACGCAGATCGGTGTCAAGTATCTATTTAATTTAAAAAACCCTTTAATATACAGATAAAATGTGTTAAATTTATTGCTTTAAAACTTGAATATATATTTTTTTCTAATTTAGTCATCAATGGATTAAATATTAACTTTTCTTGCAGGTAAGAGCCGTCCCGTAGTTTTCCAGTCAGCCCTTCCAGGTAAGTCCCTTGTGCCTGTTCCCTATTGCTTATTGTCTGTTGGCAATTGCCTCCAACCCAACGTTACGTCCTGCAGGGGCATTACAGCCCGGTGCGTCCATACATCTAGCATGCAAATTTAAAGTGGGTCGCAGTAATGCCACATTTTGTCATCGCTTTTCAAACTTTAGACGCCGATATATATTGTTATATTATATTATAATAGTTATATTTGTATTAAAAGAGTTTTAATGGTTGTTTTGATTTATTGTATAGTAAATGATTTCGTGTGCGTGGACGTGGAAAAAGACTTGAAACAATCGAATTAATGCTGTAGAAATGTGATTATTATTGACAGATTTAAAATACTAAAAAAAATATACATATATGATATACACATAAGTTGAGCAATCAGGATAGGAAGATAGTGGTTGCGGCCAATATATTAGGTACTTCTCCGTATCTACATACACGTATGTTCAGAAAAACATAATTGGTAAGAAAATCGCAGAAATCTTATCGAGGCAATATGAACTATAAATATTTTTTTTGTTGATCTTCCGATGTATGATAGTTACATATTCGGCTTAAGCGTAGTGTATTGTGAAGTGTTCACATAGTGCCCGGTAGTAAACAATACACATGGCTTCGTAGAGCGTCGTCTCTGTCGTACGATGCGCTAATAGTCCGGTACGCGACGACGCGACGGAACACGTGTATGAATGACAGAGACGATGCTCTACAAAGCCGAAGTTAGCCGATTATGACCGACAGTCTCTTTCTTAGCCCGATGTGTATTACTTACGGCCGGGTACTGTAATTCTTAGAAATGTTCCTTCGTTGAGGAGTAGAATTTTAAGATAGTAATAATAATTAATTATTAGAAATGTTCCTTTGTAGAACAATATAACTTTGACATAACACTAATATTACTCCTCTAAGTACATGACCCAAATAGAATACCTTTCGGATTTTAATATTAGTCAGCAACTCTCTATCAACTTTGGCTCTTTGAAAGAATCCTTGTGTTGCTGACCATATCCGTCCAGGGTATCCGTAGCATTCTCCGGTGCATCCACATTTCGAATGCTTCCAGTCGGTTCATACTACCAACTTTGAGGGTCCATGATTCCACTCCATGCAATAACACTGACCAAACGTAGCATTTGACTAACCGTTGTCGAAGTTTCAAGTTTAGATTATCATCGCAGAATACGCTTTTCACTTTATTAAAAGCTGCACGAGATGATTCAATTCTGTACTTGACTTAAGTGTGAGCTTAATGTTTATTTATTAAGTTAGATCAAGAAGAGCACTTTAAGATAGTTTAGCGTGTGTCCTAGTAGGACGTGCTGATGAAGTTGATGTTGACATCGCTATATTCGTTTTAGTCGAATTCTGTGTTCCTTTTCGTTCGGGGTCATCAATTTAGCGGGATGCTTAATTTGATACGTCGTGATGATTTTGATTTGTTTTGTATTTAAAATAAAATACGTCGATTCAGGAATGCGAAAAAGGAGTGAATAATCAATAAATAGTAAACAGAAATGAATGGTCAAGCGAATAATAACAAGTGCCCTTTATTTGTCGATAAGTAGGTATATATACAATTTCAGAACGGGGCACGTGAATGTATATCTATGATCTTGATCTCACTCTTGGACTTGGACATGTAGAACGAATGAATTAAGAAATATTAACAAAACAAATATATAGTTCAAAAGTCACTGGAAGACGTGGCTGAGAAAAGCAAAGAAAAGCATGATCGGATTAAATTAATAATATTTTGAATGAAGGCAATATAAAAAGTGCAGATATATCGTAGGAGCTGTATGATACGGTATATGGAATTTAGAAGAAATGAAAGATGTCTCTTGATAGGAAAGTTGCGTGCTATCTCTTCTCTGCCTACCCGATAGAGAAGCAGCGTGTTGATATGTATGTGAATTTTTGCTTTTCAAAATTGATAAAGTGAGTCTGTTAAGATTAAGGCCGAGGCCACACCAAAGTGCTTCGTTATGTGCTAAGCTAGGTTTTACGTGACTCATATACTAGGTGACTTCAAGCTTGGCCACACCAAAGTGCTACGCACAAATTCATTTGACAGTTGGGACCGGTTGAGTCAACAAACGATGCCACTCTCAAAACTAACCAATTTCATTACAACTTACCTTATCTTTATTTAATTCCTGTGCAACTTCATTCCAAAATGATTTTATTACAGGTATATTTTTGTATAATTTGCTCGATGGGTTCCACGAAGGCTCCCTTTTATACACAGCTGTCATTAAAACTTCCGCCATCTTGTGAAATCACGGTGACACAATAAAATTAACCAACACGTCTGTTCGCTAGGAGATTCACTCGATGACTAATCGTCACGCAACGTGGTACGAAACGTGCAGTGTGGCCATTGCGATAGTATGCGGTGCGTTGGTTCGCTAGGATATGTCGCCTCAATCGGAACATAGCTCTAAGCATCAAGCGAGGCTCCTACCTGTGTGGCCGAGGCCTAACGGATAGGACGACCGTATAACGTCAGGTGGGACACCGAGACGAAAATGTCTAAGAAGGACTTTTTCAATTGTGCTGGATTGAATAAGATAGGCGTCTAAATTGTAAAGAAATTCTTTAATATACTTTATACGAACGATGTGTACAAAATTTGCAATACACCCATATATATCAGGGGTACTCAAACTTTTTTGACCGTCGACCCCACTGAAAATCTCTCGACTTTTTATCGACCCTTTCTTTTTAATTATTACTTAATTATAATACATACTTAAGACAAACAAAAAAATACACGTGTGGTTTTTTAGATAATTTATTTAACAGTATTTATTATTTATATTACATTTTGGTCTGTCTGCAGTGATGTAGTGTGAGCAGTTTGATTTCGCGTGATGTATACATATGTAATTGAGTGTCACTGTTTGTCAGGTTGATGAGAATGTGCAACGGGGTTTTATATAATCCAAAATCGGAAAGAAGTATCGATTTATTTTTTCATGCTAACATGAAATGCATGAGTTGAACTTCGAATTGCTTCCGCACCCACCGTATTCTCCAGATTTGGCCCCCAGCGACTATTGGCTGTTCGCAGACCTCAAAAAGATGCTCCAGGGAAAGATATTTGGCTCCAATGAAGAAGTGATTGCCGAAACTAACGCCTATTTTGAAACTAAAGATAAATCGTTCTACACGTCTGGCATAGAAAAGTTAGGAAAGCGTTTGAATGAATGTATCGCACTTGAAGGTGACTATGTTGATGAATAAAGAAAAAATTTGGCAAATAAATGTTGTTTTAGTAGTTAGTCCCGCGACTTATTGATCGATGTGTTATATGTCCTCAGTGAGATACAGGCAAATGCCTAGTTTACCGGGAACACGACAAATGAAAGGCAACAAACGCAGATCCATTAAAATTGTGTGTCCGAATTAAATTACCTGTTGTTTTTTTGCAAATTAGGTATATTTCTTGTCATGTATAAAATAAATAAATAAAGTTCATCTAATATAATTAATTATATCTAATCAGATGCGTTATAAGACTTTTATTAAGTTAGTAACATTGACTGACGTTGTCAATGTGATGGTTTGGCAACACTAGCAATGTTGGGTTCAAGATTAAGTTAGTAAAATTGACTGACATTGTCAATGTGATGGTTTGGCAACACTAGCAATGTTGGGTTCAAGATTAAGTTAGTAAAATTGACTGACATTGTCAATGTGATGGTTTGGCAACACTAGCAATGTTGGGTTCAAGATTAAGTTAGTAAAATTGACTGACATTGTCAATGTGATGGTTTGGCAACACTAGCAATGTTGGGTTCAAGATTAAGTTAGTAAAATTGACTGACATTGTCAATGTGATGGTTTGGCAACACTAGCAATGTTGGGTTAAAGATTAAGTTAGTAAAATTGACTGACATTGTCAATGTGATGGTTTGGCAACACTAGCAATGTTGGGTTCAAGATTAAGTTAGTAAAATTGACTGACATTGTCAATGTGATGGTTTGGAAACACTAGCAATGTTGCGTTGAAGATAACTAAGTTTCAGCCTTAAATCGCCACGTTACGTCTTACTTATTTATTTTGTTAACTCTGTTTAGAATCGATTTGGCTGAAACCAGCTGCAATAATATACGAGCTATACGGTTGATGCATGAATCGATGACCAACTCTTCACTTGTTTAAAGATGCGGATTTTTTCCTTTCGTGAGGCTGTCGCATAAAGCAGTGAGTCAACCAATCACACATTCGTTCAAGAACTATAGCTCGGAAATTCTAGGATGAGTCCTGTGACAGCTCTCAAATTTATCAATACAACCTTGTAACGATGTTCAGTAATTTTAATTATTTTATCAACTTTAATATAAGCCTCAATTCTAATAAATAGCAAGTTATTTAGGTAAATACATTACATAAGGTGGTATTGGAGTAAATTTGTGAGCTGTCACAGGACCCATCCTAGAATTTCCGAACTATAGTTCATATATGTACTAACTACATTCGGTATTTAAAATTTAAATGCTTCTTCTTCTTCTTCCTCTTGGTTTAGGTCGTATGACCTGTTCGTGACGGTGGGTCTGTCCTGGGATGATGACGTCCAGCTGCCCTTTCACCTTTTCGGCGGCCTTCTTGGTAATCTCCCGCTGCTAGAGTTTTCAGTCTTAGCGATTCTTGCCAGTCTTATATCCTTCATGCGGTCCACATGATCCCTCCAGAAGCGCCTTCTGCTTCTTCCCCAACTCACTATGTCTTCAACACCACATACATACTTTATCGTCTCATTTCTGATCCGGTCTCTAAGAGTTCTGCCTGCGATGGAGCGTAGGGTTTTCATGCTCATTTTGTATAAATGTTATATGGTATATTGATTTTACTATTTTTTAAGATTGTTTGTTCCAATATTTTTTTATTATCATGCTGAGAGATATTTAGTTGTTTATTATATTAGTGATTATGGTTGTTTTTTCATCGACCTCCGAATCCGAATCAACCCCTAACAATGTTATATCGATCCCCGGGGTTGATAATCGACCACTTTGGAAACTTCTGCTATAGATGGTCTCATAAAAGCTTTGCCAACGCTGAAGACAAATCTCAACACCTTTATGCCTCTCTTCAACTATAACGGTTTCTGGAAAAAGTGGATACTTCTCTGTGGTCACAGTTGGAGAAGAAATGAGTAACTCTGAACCGACCTTTCTAGGTGGCAGAGTAAGCACGCGATGCTGTCAGCCCCTCCTCTCTTCTCGCCCTGCGCGTGTGTTGCCCCACCCCTGACAATCTACCCCCAACCCAGCCCCAGTGGAAATCCATAACGTGTGCGTTAATACACCTTGCTGCTATGGAGGGTGTTCTGTTGCTTAATGCTTAACTAACAACACCCTGAGAGGGTCTGGCGACAAAGTGGACTATATTAGAGTTTGGTGAAGCCTTAGTTTTGAGAACCAAACCCTGACTAAAAGGGTGTTTTTTCGCCCCACCTCCTGTCACGTTTTCCCATCAGCTAAACCTTACGGCGTGGAAAAATATAACGTGTGCTTTAATACAACGTAACATACATACAACATGCATGTATGGAAGGTCTCCATCTATATTTTGCTTGTTAATGCTTTTCCTACAGCACCCTGACAGGATCTGGTAAAGTGAACTATTTTTTACACAGTGTATTGGAAGTTAATTAAGCAATATATTCAGAAACCAAACCAAGAGTGTTTTTTACCCCATCTTCTGTTACATCCTTTCATCAGCTCAGCCTTCAGGTGGGGAAAAAATAAGACGTGCATAAATACACCATATGTATGTACAATACATCTTCCATGTTTGGAGACTTTTCATCTATTAAATGCTCGTTAGTGCTTCTCTCACAACGTCTTGAAAGGATCAGACAACAGAAGGGACTTTATTGGAAGTAAGCGAAGCCTTAGATTCAAGAAACAAGTCCTGACTAAAACAGGATGTTTTTTGACCCATCTCCTGCTATTTTTCCTCATCAGCTGTTCAGCTGTCAGGCATGAAAAACGTAACCTACCTCTCTAGCTCAGATGGTCATACAACTGTAGAATTTTAGCCTTTGTGTGCCATGATTTACGCTTCGGACTCATTATGTTATGGGGAAGATAATCGAGTTGCATATTTTCGGTTTGACATTCCGGGATAGGACTTGACAGCTTAGTAGTTTGTAAAGTGCTTCGGCTGCTCTGGTTCCCCTATGGGACCCTGTTAAGATGGTTATGCCTATATCATTTTTGTTAGTGTTGTAGGGAATACCCACGTCCCTAAATATTGTCAACATGCACGGTCAACGACCGATGAATCAACCTTTGAATATGTACAAAGATCACATACCAGAACGTCAATACTGTTTACACGAAAATAATATTTACATCGCATTCCACGGTAGAAAGAGAGCGCATCGCGTGTCTCACCGTTTCGGCAATAAATACTCTACCCACTATATCATTGGCAACGTCTGCGACCACCTCGGCACGCACAGGAGTGAGATCAAGATATACCGCGGACGCATTTACGCGCCCCGTTCTGAAATTGTATATATACCTACTTATCGACAAATAAAGAGCACTGGTTATTATTCACTTGACCATTCATCGCTGTTTATTATTTATCGATTATTCACTCTCACTTTTTCGCATTCCTGAATCGACGTATTTTATTTTAAATACAAAACAAATCAAAATCATCACGACCTATCAATCAAGCACCCCGCTAAATTGATGACCCTGAACGAAAAGGAACACAGAATTCGACTAAAGCGAATACAGAGATGTCAGCAACATCATCATCAGCACGTCCTACTAGGACACACGCTAAAGTGTGAACAATCATAATGTGTTCATTGGTATACTGTTCATACGTACATCTTTATAGGGATTTCATCTTTTAATGATTGTTATTGCTCCTTTCACAACATTCTGAGCGGATATTTTAACAAATCGGTCTGTATTTGAAGATTATGTACTAGTATATCCTGCAGTTAGGGATTTAAACTTTTTGAGCAGTGTTCATTGAGTATTTAACCGTCTAAGAATATATAAAACTAAAACGTCGTATTATCATTAACATATACACCGAAAGTAGAACATTTGCTCGTGTTAATGGTACCTTGACTGAATGGTTTGATATTTCGAAAGACGTAAAGCAAGGATGCGTTATGTCACCTTGGTTGTTCAATATTTATATAGATTAATGTGCGAAGGAACTACTTTCGGCGTAGATTAAAACAATATCAAGTCAATAGGGCACTAAAATACGTATACTCGTTCTGGACAGTTTCAAAATTAGCCAGTTGACAGCCCAAAATAGTATTTTTATGGTGCCAACTTTGATGTATCGTAGTGAATCGTGAACGTGGAAACAGATATAGGAACCGAATAAACGCTGTAGAAATGCGTGCATTGAGAAGAATACATGGAGTGACAATGTATGGTAAGGGATGAATGTAAACTTAGGGCTGATGCGTTAGATGATTTGGACAAGTGGAACGAATGATTGAAAAAATACTAACAAAACAGATATATTGCAAATACCACATGAACAAAGAAATTATCCCAACTTATTAAATGCAGTGAAACTCTTGAAGCTGTGTGACAGAAGAAAAACAGCCGATATAGTACTGCTATACAAAATCATTCACTCAGTGATTGATGCACCTCACTTACTCGCAAGTATTTCATTTCGTATTCCCACTAGATCCACAAGACAGCTCAATCCCTTTTATACCGAAAATTGCTATGCTAATTATAAAATCAACTCCTCTATAATTCGTATGCAAAGATTTAGAAACGAGTTTTGCAACAATTTAGATATTTTTAATATAAGTATATATAGTATTCGCCAGAATATCACAACAATATTTAGAAATAGCTACTAACTTTGTGCTCTCCTCTATTAATAATACAAACAAAACATTAAGGACAATATTTTGCCTCTGGAGTTGAGTAACCCTGCATCAACATGTATGAAGCTTTTAATTCTGCAAAGCAACTTGCATCTCGTTCTACTAATGAGGCCATGTGTTTTCTATATCTCAATATATATCCATAAAATTCCCACAAAATTCTCAAAGACTATTAAATAATTTTAAAACGATGACTGTAATTTATTATTACTACTGCTTTTTGTATCTTCATGTTAGTTTAAGATAAAGTTTTGTATTATTTGTCAATAATTTGAAGTACTTGTATAACCTGTCACATGTTCATTTGTATATAAAGACACTGTTGTGTCGTTAATTAAATAAATAAAGGTGAGTAGAAAGCGTTAGAGAGGAAGGCCAATAAAAGTATGATTGGATCAAGTGAATAATATTCTGAAAGAAGGAAATAGGAAGATAGGAAGGAAGGAGATAGGAAATTCTGGCTCTCTGTCCTCTCCGCGTACCCCGAGAGATAAATGGCGGGGTCGTATGTATGTATATAGAATAGATATTCATGAATATTTAAAAATGACCCAAGTCATTAGTATTCAAATAAAAGGTCGAAAAATATATAATTTAAGGGGAATAGCATAGCGGTGGATTCGAACTTTCGAACCGACGACCTTTCGGCTCTGAAGTACAGCGCGTGTAGAGTGAGTTTCACGAGAGTTTGCACTGCTAGTCTAGGATGACCATATTTTAATTTATTTTGTAATATACTAGGTAAGTCCAGAAAGTAAGTGTACTGAATTTTTGTAGGTTACAATTTTTTTTATTTAAACAAAAAAATTACGTGGTTACCGTAGTACATATGTTAGCTATTTTTCGACATAGTCGCCATTCCTCTCAATGGAGGTGGTGAAGCGGGGTATCAACTTTTTGATGCCTTCCTCGAAGTAGTTTCCCGCCAACCCCTCCGTCCACTTCTCCACCTCCTCCTTTACCTCCTCGTCGGTTGAAAACCTTTTTCCACCCATGTGCAGCTTCAGGGAGGTAAATATATAGTAATCTGAAGGTGCTAGGTCAGGGGAATGCGCGAGATGGTTCAGGACATCACATTTAAACGAGGCGAGCAGTTCCTTCGTGGCGTTGGCCGTGTGTGGTCTGGCATTGTCGTGCAGCAGGCAGACTCCCTTTGTCAGCATGCCTCTCTTCTTGTTCTGAATCGCTCTCCGCAAATTTTTTAGGGTCTCACAGTATCTAGCAGAGTTGATGGTCTCCCCTTGAGGCATATATTCAATTAAAATTATGCCTTGACAGTCCCAAAACAATTTCGTCAATTTCGTCAGTCACAATTGAAGGTCTTCCGTTCCTCTGATCATCATGCACAGACGTACGACCGTTTTTAAACTCGCGACACAACTTGTACACACTCATACGATTCATAGCTTTATCACCATATGCAGTTTTCACCTCATTATAAACCCCAACCGGAGGTTTTCCCTTCCAAACGAGATAACGGATGACGCCCCGTATTTCGCACTTGGCGGGAGATTGGATTTACATTTTTCACGAAACGTGTTTTCGCGTCGACACTTCTCAACCTACTGACCTCGAACCGGTCTCGTTGCGGAGGGGAAGGGAATGAAGTGTAGCTAACATGTCGAAAAATAAAATCCATCCGGTCGTGAGAGCCTCAGTACACTTATTTTCTGGATACGCCTCGTATTATTATATATTTTTAAATATTGTCTATCTAATACTTTGTATTCCAATAAAATACTTACCACAATAATAACATAATATCAGATTATGGTATGTACCTAAAGAACATTATGAAATCAATGGTCAATATAAAATCTAATTATTTATTCAATAGGCAAAGAAAACACAATTAAGACTAATAAATTCTAAGACCAATTAAAAATTACTTTTAACTTGGTATGTATGTACTATATTGTAAAAATTAATAAATGACCCTAACACTGATTAAAAAAAAAAAAAATATTATATTCTTCCTCACTAAGTGTTTACATAGATATGCAACGCAAAAGTGGATAGCTTACCACTTCTTTAGTTTGTCCACACGATGCCCTTCCTTTTCCTAAATTCAGACATTATGGTCACCGTATTTTTCGTTAAATAAACGGATCACATCAACCAATCACGGCAAACTTGAATACTAACGGATCACATCAACCAATCACGGCAAAGATACTTACTAATACATTGATACATTTTGTATATTACGTACTAAGCTTCTCAATATTAAAAAGTGCAAACTCTCATGAAACCCACTCTATTCACAAGATCCGATTTTTAAAAATTGCTTTTTACATTTCAAAGTTCAAATAAAATAAACAGAAAAACGTTTTAAATAAAATAAGATAAAATGTTTTCAATCCCTTTTTTACTGTTTTTATTTATCCGTTGTTTTATTTCCTAATTTCTATTCATATACTGTTTTAATGTACTCGTATTTTGATACTTTGGAAGAAGTTTCAAAGTTTTGATTGTTTTTTTGAGTGATTTTTTTATGCAAACACGTTTTTTAATATTTTTTTAAAAGGCGTGGTTTGTTTGTTGGGTGTATTTATTCCTTGAAAGGAGCTTGATTTTATTTTATATTCGCCGCATCTAAATGAATTTTTTGTTATCAAACAAAGGTAAAACGACCTTTCCATACCAGGGTAGCACGCCTTATGAGGAGTTTCAGGCGACCATTAACGTAATTAATTTATAATTTTAAGAATAATTTATTTACCTGTTAGCGCTCCTGCCCTCCTGTGATGTCGGATGCGTATGATATAGCGTCAACAATAACGCAATTTAGTACCGGACGCGTGTTTAATGCGAACACGATGATGTAGGGTAGCTCTAATATATTAATCTTCTAGCCTGACATGCTCTCCTGGTATATCGGTTTCAGGGTTACTGGGACTTGCTAATATTTTCTGTTATGCAAAGGGGTCATGTAACCTCGAATTATTTATTTATTCTCCTCTTTTATTATAAAAAATCAGGCAAACAAAACAAAAATTAAAATAATTCGATTTTTTTTAAATACAGTGGAACCTCTCATAACGAGAATAATTCGTTCCAGAATCTTACTCGTTATGTGAAACACTCGTTAAGCGAAATTTTTTTTCCCATATAAATCAATGTAAAATACGATAATGCGTTCCATGCCGAAGAAAATACAAAATTTTTTTATTTTTAACATTTATTCAAATAAAATTACATACTTATAAATTGTTAAGGAGCGTAACAACCCGGAATACGATTTCGATTTGCATAAAACAATAAAAAAATCAAAATAACTGGTTTTTTATTTATGAATTTATGACAAATAATTAATTCTTTTTTACAAGTATACTCCGGTAACCCTCAGAATCTACGAGCTTCTTATAGTCGCTGATGAAGTTCTCTGCTGCCTTTGTGTCAAAGCTTTCTGCTTCACCGTGCCTCACAAGGTTGTGGATGCCGGTTCTTCTCTTAAATTTCTCTAACCATCCATGACTTCCCTTAAATTGTACTTCTTTTTCGGCAGTTGATGATCCTGGCGTCTTCTTAACGAGGTCGGCGAAAATAACTTTCGCCTTCTTACCAATGATGTTTTCGTTAATAGTATCGCCTTGCAATTACTTTTCGTTTATCCATATGAGAAGCAACCTTTCAACATCATCAAGAATAGGTAACCGTTTCGTAGACATTCTTGACACTCCCTTTGAAGCATCTATCTTCTTAATTTTGTCCTTGTTCTTGAGGATAGAGCAAATCGTTGATGTAGACCGATTGTATGTGCGCGCTAGATCAGCCACGCTCACACCTCGTTCTCGCTTTTCAATGATTTTACGTTTCATTTCTACAGTTACTTTTATTCTCTTATGGCTGTCTTCTTGTGGCTTTTTCTTCAGGGACATTTTTGCAAGGGTTATTAAACTTTGCACAAAAAAATTACAAATAATGTCTGAACTAAAATTTGGAAAAATGTGTGATCACATGTGACACTAACGTGCTAGCGGAACGAGTGCTAACCAGAGACTGACGCACTGGCGCGGAAGTCCCGGCTCACAAGTGAGTGACGTGAAGATGGGACTTCCCTTTTCTGCGTCACTCGTTATGCGAAATGTCGCTCGTTAAGGGAGCATTTTTTTCACAATCTGTTTAGCTCGTTATGCGAATTACTCGTTATGAGAGGTTCCACTGTATAAGTATGAATATTGAAAAAGAGCCAGTGATACAAGTGCAGAATAAATTCTATAGGAATGCGTACTTGCTTAGAATATCTGATAATATTTGATAGGGTAAGTAAGAAATAGTCGGATAAAAGATGATTGGGGTAAGAGACGGTTGTTATATGTCGAGTAGTAAGTAAAGTCGTGGCCTAGTTGGTAAGATGTTTCTCTCCCAGCCCGGGGATTGCGAGTTCGATACCTGTTGGAACCAAGATTTTTGTAAAAAAGGATTCCGGTATGATTTTTATTCAATGCCTATCTTTCTGGTTGGTTGGTCGAGATTGCCATGTGCAATTAGCCTGACAGGTTGTACTGTATACAAAATGTAATACAATGTCACAATATAAATAAAACATAGCCAATTTACATCTCAAATCCATTCTCTGGCACTACCATCGAGAGGAAGGGAAGATGCAGACTCAGCAGACACACATGACACGCATGGCAACTAATGAAATGTTCACCATCCCTAGAGTTAAAACCTCTTTTGCCCAAAGGCAATATGCTTATTTGGCTCCCATTACATACAATGGCGTGCCGACTTCAATAAAGGTAAAGGTAGGAAAACCATTTAGACAGTCGATCGGAGCGTGGTTGTTATTGCGACAGGATTTTGAGTACTTGGGCTTTCAGGGTGAATGACGAGTGGAAGGGATTTATGTGAGATTTGTGATTGTGTGAGGTATAGTGTGGGATGAATATTTTTGGTCTTTCTGGAGTGATGATGTGTGAAGAGTTGAATTTCGCAAGATGTTTCCAGTTGTAGTTGAGTGTCACTGTCAGGTTGATGAGAGCGTGCAACGGGGTTTTGTTTCTGTGTAATCAAAAATCGGAAAGAAGTACCGATTTATTTTTTTCATGCTAAATATCCTCAGTGAGATACAGGCAAAAGCCTTGTTTACTGGGGATACGACAAATGAAAGGCAACAAACCCAGATCCATTAAAATTGTATGTCCAAATCAAATTATCTGTTGTTTTTCTCAAATTGTGTATATTTCTCGTCATGTGTAATAATAAATAAATAATAAATAAATAAATAAAGTGAAATTTATATTGTAACGAAGGTATGAACGAAAAACGAGTGATGGTCAGATAGATAAATATATTTAAAGGCTTTTGCACCAGTCAAAAAAGTGAACGGGGAACTTGGAACTGTATTTACAGTACCCGGCAGTAAGTAATACACATCGGGCTTAAGAAAGATACTAACTTCGGCTTTGTAAAGCGTCGTCTCCATCGCACGATGCGCTAACTGTCCAGTTGACAACGACTGACAAATCGCGACGGAACACGTGTATGAATGACAGAGACGACGCTCTACAAAGTCGAAGTTAGGCGATTGTGGCCGACAGTCTGTTTCTTAAGACCGATGTGTATTACTTACCGCTGGGTACTGTACCAATAAAACAAATGTAAATTTTTCAAAATGATGGGATTTAAGGATGTGAGATGATAGAAGCAGAATAAATGTTAGAAGTGTGTTGTGCAAGGAATATTTGGTATTGTATGATTTGTATCTATCTTTAAATAGGCCAAGATCCACTATGAATTAATACTAATTACGAACATTTAATTTTAGGTATAAAAAAAATCGAAAATTCAATTATCGTACACCCCATCCCTATCCAATGCAGACTAACGTAGGGGCTTTTGACAAACGTCACCAAATATTATTTGATTTTAACAAACTGCCACATTTTTGCTAATTTGTAACAAGATGTATTAATTTGTCATTATTGTTAGTTTTATGTATGTTAATAATGTATTTACCTAAATAACTTGTTATTTATTAGAATCGAGGCTTATATTACAGTTGATAAAATAATTAAAATTACTGAACGTCATTATACGGTTGTATTGGGGCAAATTTGTGAATTGTCACAGGGACCATGCTACATTTTCTCTAGTATAGCTAATACTGAAAATAAAATAAAGATTAAATTGTCACCATAAATGCAGACCATTTATTTTCAAATTTTATCGCGGAATACCTCGCAGAATCTTACAGATAACTGAGTATTAGAATTAAGTTTTCTTTACTGCCTATTTATGTTTGTAAAAAGTGTTTTTTTTCTGTGTTGTTTATAGTTAAGGCATTAACGTTGTAAAGGTTTAAAGACATTGTAATTTATTTTTATCAAACACTGTTTATTTCACTTTTTTGTGACGGTATAACCCTACCGGTACCAGTTCGAACAGCATTTAGTCTTGTTTGCACTGCCCTGAAGATGAGGTGAAAGCCTTGAAACCGGTAGGGTTATACCGTCACAAAAAAGTGGAATAAACAGTGCTTTTTTTTCGTTATTTTAATATGTTTTTTTTGTTGAATTAACCATCTTTGTTTTTTGGTAAACGTTCGTTTTCTCGATAAATAAATAAACAAACTCGAAGCAAACAAAGGTCGATCAAATTGAAATTTGATCGATCTTTGTCTGCTTCAAAAAGTTCTAGAGATATGGGTGGCGTGTGAGGCTTTAGAAAGCACTTGAAGACAACCCTTTTTGATTGTACATGTACATGAACACTACGACTTAAGCCGAGAATCACATATCGGAAGATCTACAAAGGTTTTTTTTTGTAGTTTGCCTTCCCATTATTTATTATCATTCTATAGGTTTCATTAGTGACACAGTGACCCCATAAAATGCCTTAATTCAGGTACCAACGCAACGGCCCTGAGCCCTGAGAGATACCCTACGAACTGATCATCTTGGAGTCTTATTTGAGAATATACACGTATGCCTCTTAAATACTACTAAAAAAAGTACCTGATAATGGTGGAGATGGTATTCTCCATGCCTTGCAACCCCACGGGGAAAGAACATTAATTCACTTTATAAAAAATTATACACGGGGGATGGGACATACATACTATAATATAAAAAAAACTGGTAAATGGGCATTAAGTCTTTAAAATAATGCTACACCCTAATTGTTATAAAGCATTCTTAAGGAGAGATTAATCGCTAAAAGGCGTTATCATATCATCCTAGTTATTTTCGAGGATAGCCATTTTTTCAGTCTCTCCATTATAGTTTTTTTTTGTGTTTGTAAATCCCACCGTTCATTGCATACGTTGCAACTTGGCGGGTTTATTTTCATGTGGAAATCTTTTTCAACCAACCAAGAGCCTGCAGACTAGCTTGTCTAAAAAAAAACAGCTTTTATTAAACACTTAATCAAAACCGCCGTTTCTCATTAAATTTAAAACACTCGGAAAAACAAAGAATTATCACTTTCAATTAACGAAAGGGGAAAATGTTAATCTACCATAATCCAAACAATATTAACGGGGACGGCGCATTCCACACTGAATCAGTATCGAAGCGATAACAAAATGAAAATAAACATTAATTTCAGCACAATTACACTTCCGCTGTGCATACTCGTATAACAACCTGCTGAATTATTGTCATGTGGCAGTCTCTTCCAGCCAACCAGAAGGAGTATGTTTTAAAAAGTGACTGAAAAAACTCTTTGATTTCAAGTCAACAATGCAACGTATTTCATATTACCGATTTTCCATTCCTCTCTACCATCCCTTTATTTTCCTTTGCTTGATGATATCTCACTTTTATTTTTATTATATATTTTATTCATGGGGTTTGCATGGGTGAATAATGATTTGAATGATTTTTGCGACGATGTTACTTCCTTTATTTATTTCCTAGTTGGCTGGAAGAGGTTGCCGCCTGACAATAAGCCTGCCAAATTGTTTTAAAATGAATTGTAAAATAGTTTTATTAGTAAATATAATTTTGAATATTTCACTACGTATTATATAGTTATTTCACTAATTACATTATAACATCTAAGTTTCTACCTCTTATCTTCTCTTATCGGTTCTTAAAGTGCCTGACGAAAACCTCGAGATATGATGTAGAAACCAAAGAGATTAATGTAATTAGCGGAATAACAAGCAATTTATTATCAAATATTCTTCTATAGAGTTTTACAAGTTTATAACGAAAATGTTAAAAAACATTAAATTTTTATTAACGCTTCATTATATTACATAATTATCTGGAGGACTTTCTGCCAGTTGGTAATCTTAAATAAATATAAATAAATATACGAGTATATGCTTACGTATGTGGTCTTAAGTGACAAAAAATGAGACTGAAACCGAAATCGAACACGTAACTTCTGGTTTGGAAGATAGGCATCTTACCGACTAGGCATCAAATGTTCATTATTCAGAATGAACCTCATAGAATGTCAATAATAAAGTAGATATTTTTATTTTATTTGGTTCGCATAATATAGTACGAGTAAATAAATAGCAAATACCATTAGGGGTTGCGAACTAAGGTATAAAATACAGCAAGGCAGTCAGTCCTGTTCGTTAGCTCGTGGGCAAAATGAGTGGGCCCCCTATTCCTCTGGGAGTCCTTTCGGGAATGATAGGAATTTGAAAAACAATCAGGACCCATCTTCCTGTCTCCCACAACCGCGTGATCGGGATTTATGGCATCAGGAGCGCATGAGAGATTAGAAGTTAATTATCTAAGAAACATTTAATCTTATTTGTTTTTGCATCAATCGTTTTAGAGGAACAACGTGTTGCGGAAGCCTTTTTAACTGTTAATCTCCTAATATATTTTTGATCGATATCGTCGATATTCAAGACCCATAAAATAAACGATACATAGTTAGTTAGTAAGTAGAGTGGGTTTCATGAGAGTTTGCACATTTCAATACATTGAGAAGCTTAGTGCGTAATATACAAAATGTATCAATGTATTAGTAAGTATCTTTGCCGTGATTGGCTGATGTGATCCGTTAGTATTCAACTGACATTGAACTTTGCCGTGATTGGTTGATGTGATCCGTTTATTTGACGAAAAATACGGTGACCATAATGTCTGAAGTTAGGAAACGGAAAGGCATTGTGTGGACAAACTAAAGAAGTGGTAAGCTATCCACTTTTGCATTGCATATCTATGTAAACACTTAGTGAGGAAGAATAAAATAATAATTATTTTTTTTGAATGAGTGTTAGGGTCATTTATTTATTTTTACAATACATACATCGTCTATTAAATGTTCTTAAAGAGTTAAATAAATAAATAAATACCTAATTATAAGTAATTTTTAATTGCTGTTAGAATTTATTAGTGTTAATTGTGTTTTCTTTGCCTATTGAATAAATAATTAGATTTTATATTGACCATTGATTTCATGATTTTCTCTAGGTACATACCTAATCTGATATTATGTTATTATTGTGGTAAGTATTTTATTGGAATATAAAGTATTAGATAGACAATATTTATAAATATATATAATAATATTATATATTATAAAATAAATTAAAACATGGTCATCCTAGACCAGTAGTGCAAACTATCGTGAAACCCACTCTAGTTGATGTGAGTACAACAGCTGAAAAATGTCCGGATTTCTTTTGGACGGGTCCGTCCTCCTATTGGTGGGGTTGTTTGTCGATTTAGAGGATGTTATGAGATAGGCCAGACCTTTTGAAAGCTTGTCTTTTCCAATTTTTTTACATTGCTTTATCATATGCGTAATTTCAGGATATACGATATAGTTTACTTGCTATATTTCTATCAATAAACTTTAATGTTTATTCCATTCTCTAATTTTTATTGTTAGCTAATAATATATGCACATGTATTTCGACGTTGGTATTATATTATTGTAATTTATTTTTATCAAACACTGTTTATTCCACTTTTTTGAAATACTAATAACAGTGGTGTGTATAAACTTTTATGTGCTGGCTGTGATAATTTCTATATAGGAAATACAGGAAGATCTTTTGAAAAGAGATTTCGTGAACACAAATCCGCCTTAACAAATCCTCTAATTTATTCTGAAATGGCTAATCATTGTCACCGTGAAAACCATACTTTTTCTATCGATGATGCCAAATTCTTACATATCAGTAGTAACGGGAATAAATTGGACAGATTAGAAGCCCTAGACATTTCTAAGTCAGTACATCGATCCGAACATCTGGTGAACAGTTATATCCCAAAAATCTCTCATCTCTTGGCCGAAATCGTCCCATACCTCCCTCACCCCTCAGCCACCAACCGTTGAAACGTGTATATCGGTACCAGTTCGAACAGAATTTAGTCTTGTTTGTGCTCCCCTGAAGATGAGGTGAATGTCTTGAAACCGGTAGGGTTATACCGTTACAAAATAGCGAAATAAACAGTGTTTGATAAAAATAAATTACAATGTCTTTAAACCTCCACAACGTTAATGCCTTTACTATAAACAAGGTATTATATTATTAATATACAGTACACTATAACCTGGTGGACTTATTTATAAACCCACAAAATAATTTATTCCAACCAACCATAAATGTACATGCAGTTGTCGTGTTTATTAAAAATATCTTATAAATGTTTCACATTTTTCTATAAAGTTATATTTAAAATTTGAAAAAACACTGTGTATCATATACCCGTATATACAGGTGGATGGTATAAAATCCTTCAAAATGCTTCTTAAAATTTCACATTTTGAGAGATGCAAGTACGAGTACGTAGACACTCTTAAAGTGATTTTTGGTTACGTTAAATTGGAAGAAAAATGAACTGTAAATAAAATCCATAATACTCGTATATGAAAAAACATAAAACGATGTGACGTTTACTCAAATATCTCAAAACAGGTGAATTTTTTGGTGAGAAAATTATAGATATGTTATATATGAAACTCCGATAGGGAAACGGCATGATGGTACGCGATTGAGGGTGTTTATAGCCAGTGATATAAGTATTAGGTGTTAACATAAGTTGTGTCAGTTTTTTTTTTCAAATTAAAAATGAGCACCAAAAGTAAAATAAAATGGTAAAGGTTATACGTCATTCGAAAGAAAATTTTCTGCTCTACAAGATATTGTGTTTGTTTTTACGTTACATATATTATTTTATTTGATTACAAGCCTTCGAACAAAAATCAATTGTCGATCGTTGATTTTAGTTGTTTTCACTCAAAACATGTGGAACCCAAGCGCCGAACTTCTGGACTTTTCCCATTAATTTAAGATGGCGGTATATACAATTCATCTGCTCAGCCAATTCTACGATGGTTTGAAGGGGATCTTCATGAATAATATGTTTTAAGCGGTCCTCATCGAAGTCCACTGGTCGTCCGGAACGCTTTTTGAAACTCAAAAACCATCGACGAGCTGTCCTTTCATTCATAGCATCTTCACCGTACACTTCGCAAATATCGCGAGCAGCTTTGGCAGCTTTATTCCCTCGATTGAACGCGAACAGAAGGAGGTGTCGAAAATGCTCACTTTCGTCTACTTGACATTCCATTTTGAAGGCTTGTAATCAAATAAAATAGTATATGTAACGTAAAAGCAAACACAATTACTTGTAGAGCAGAAAATTTTCTTTTGAATGACGTATAAAACTTTACCATTTTGTTTTACTTTTGGTGCTCATTTTTAATTTGAAAAAAAAAACCGGACACAACTCATGTTAACACCCAATATCATATTATCAATATTTTTTGTCGCCTTTCATAAAGGAAAAAATGGGGAAAAAACCGTTTCCTTAAACTAAAAAGTCAAAGTTCGAAAATGAGGATCAGTCAATTTGTTAATAATATATGGATATATTTCCTAAATATGACATTTTATTTTCCATATTTTCCGAAACAAGAGTTTATGCGGACTTACCTTTTTCTTTTTATCTGCAAATTTTCTTTTGCTTTCATGGTACGACGGATATCGAGTTTTCCGGACAAGTGGGGCCGTTCTGTATGCGGAAAACTGTACGAGGCCTTCCGGAGGGTAGGGTCTTTCATGTGATTTCTACATATACATCTCTGTAGATATATACATAAACAGGATATATATTCTCAATGTCTATAGAACAGGCAATAAATACGTAGACGCAAGAAATCGTGAGACATGTATCATGTTTCAATTTTTTATTTTCCTTATTCCTGAAAATGTAATTGCATTGACGGATTTTTTTCAATAAAACATAATTGTGACAATGAATAAATATTTACTGTGTAAATAACAGAAATATCATCATCGTCCTCAGTAAGCAGAGATAACAAACTTGGCTTCAGCGATAATCTAATTGGATTATTTGCATCTTACCTAAAAGAAAGATCTCAATACGTAACAATCCGTAACAAGTCTTCTGTGGAATTTATCGCAAGATCTGGTATACCACAAGGATCCAATTTAGGTCCCCTACTATTCCTCATATTAATAGATGACATTCAAAATTCCATAAGTCACTCGACATGTTTATTGTTCGCTGACGACTTGAAAATATTCAAAAAGATCAATTCACCTCACGACTGTGCACAGTTACAACAGGACCTAGACTCCCTAGTCTCCTGGAGTGAGCAAAATCATCTTCTGTTCAACATTAATAAATGTGTCTGTGTATCTTATAGTCGATCGTTTTCACCAATCCACCATCAGTATACTATACAGGGAGTGGCACTAAACAGAGTTTCTGAATTCAAGGATTTGGGCGTAACCTTCGGTGTCGGACTCACGTTCGTTAACCATGTCTCACGTTTGATATCGGACTGTTACAAACTACTCGGTTTTGTAATGAGAATATTAAGAGAATTTAACAGCACCGATATCCTCCGAAGCTTATATAATTATCTAATTAGAACCAAATTAGAATATGCATCTACGGTTTGGGCTCCTCATCAGCTCAAATATAAAAACAAAATAGAACAAATACAAAAAAAAATCCTCAGATATCTATGGTACAGAAAAAAAGAGCGATTACCCAAAATATGCTCACCATGCCGAACTTCTCACGATGTGTAACTATAGAAGCCTCGAAACAAGAAGGCATGAATCCATTGCGATATTCCTAATAAAGATTTTCCAAGGTTCCTTTAACTGTCCCGCGATTCTAGAAGCACTAAGTTTATATGTACCCAATAAATATATCCGTGCAAGGAATCACCCTCTGTTCTACTCGTACATACCAACTTACAGGACGAATATCATGGCTAAACACTCAGTCACGCGTGGTATAGAGATATTGAACCAACTGAATGACACGGTTGATATATTCTCGGTACCGTCTAGCAGTATGAGAAGAATCCTGGCTGATATTATTCCTAACGAATAAGCTAACGCTAGAAGCAAACCCTCTTTGTGTAACAGGAGAAATCCGTGCAAAGTGGATAAAAAAAAAAAAAAAAATAATACATCTTCATTTAATTTTATCCTGGCACACAATTCGCTTCCGTTACATAAATACCTCCTCGACAAGTATACTCTCCTATTATGAATACTTCAATATTCTCTGTTTCTGAATCTGATTCATTTGGTCGTGCTACGTTTTCTTGGTTTTTCTTCTCTCCTTACTACTTTTATTATTTAGTAAATCTTTCATCAACCATTTATCTCATTGATTTTTTTTCTTAAGCACCAATCACAATCCTTTTTTTAAGTATTTTCGCAATAGAAATTTGATTCTACTAAATATAATAAATTATTACTAGGAGAACATAAATATTAGGTCCTTACATATGAAATTGGCGTTTTGCCGTACTGGCAACTTTGATCTCAAATATCTTCTCTTTGGTTAGGAATTCCAAATTAAAATTTATACAGCTATTTACTCAAGTATTTGTGTTTCGAAAATTATAATTCATTTGTTTTTTCCTTAATTGTTTTTTTTCTTTGCGTCACTCAGTTTACAAAATGGAAAACTTGAAATATCGCGTTATTTACGAGTACGAGTTCCACCGTGGCACCAGTGCTGCAGAAACGGCTCGAAGGATTAATGATGTGTATGGCGACGGTGCCGCAAAAGAAAACACAGTGCGTTTTTGGTTCCAACGTTTTCGTTCTGGAAATTTCGATCTGCAAAACAAGCCCCGTGGACGGCCGGAGACCAAAGTTGATAATGAAGAATTGAAGGCTATTGTGGAAGCGGATCCATCGCAAACCACGTCCGAGTTAGCTGCAGGCTGCGGTGTTAGTGATAAAACTGTTTAAATCCACTTGAAGCAAATTGGGAAGGTGAAAAAGCTTGAAAGGTGGGTACCTCACGAATTGAGTGAAGCAAATCAACAAACGTGCGTTGACTGCTGCGTTGCATTACTCAACCGGCACAATAATGAAGGGATTTTGAATCGAATCATTACCTGTGATGAAAAGTGGATCCTGTATGATAATCGGAAGCGCTCATCGCAATGGCTGAACCCTGCCGAACCAGCCAAACCATGCCCCAAGCGAAAATTGACTCCAAAAAAGTTACTTGTGAGCGTTTGGTGGACTAGTGCTGGTGTCGTTCACTACAGCTTTCTTAAATCTGGCCAGACGATTACGGCAGATGTCTATTGTCAGCAACTGCAAACCATGATGGAAAAGCTAGCTGCTAAACAACCGAGGCTGGTTAATCGCTCTAGGCCACTGCTGCTTCATGATAACGCTAGACCACACACTGCACAACAGACGGCTACCAAATTAGAAGAGCTTCAATTGGAATGTCTAAGACATCCACCGTACTCTCCGGACCTTGCCCCGACAGATTACTATTTTTTTCGAAATTTGGATAACTTCTTGCAAGGGAAAAAATTCAACTCCGATGGGGCAGTCCAAACCGACTTCAAAGATTTTATTGATTCCCGTCCGAATGGTTTTTTTAGTAAAGGGATCGATGAACTACCTATGAGATGGCAAAAGTGCATAGATAGCAATGGTACATACTTTGATTAAATAAATATATTATATTAAAAAAAAATCTACTTTATGCTCCTCCCAAACAAAACGCCAATTTCATATGTAAGGACCTAATATTAGAAGATACCAAGATACATTGAAATATAAGTGTGTTGAGAATAAATAATTTGAAATTAAAGTAACAAATATCACAGTATAGTTTCAAAACTGCTGTGTTTTTTGAAAATATCTTTGGCCCAAAGGTAATATGCCTATTTAGCTCCCATGACATACAACGGGGTGCCGAATTCAATAAAGGTAAAAGAAGGAAAACAATTTAGAATATCGAAAACCATTACATACAATGGCGTGCCGACTTCAATAAAGGTAAAGGTAGGAAAACCATTTAGACAGTAGATCGGAGCGTGGTTGTTATTGCGATAGGAGTTTGAGTACTTGGGTGTGTAAGATGAATGACTTGTAGCAAAGGTTTGTGTGAGCTCTTGAGTGTGGTATTTTTTTATGATTATGTGCGGTATATTGTGGGATGAACGTTTTGGTCTGTCTGGAGTGATGAAGTGTGAGGGATTTGATTCGCGTGACGTATAAATATGTAATTGAGTGTCACTGTTTGTCAGGTTGATGAGAATGTGCAACGGGGTTTCGTATGATCAAAAATCGGAAAAAGTCTCGATTTATTTTTGCATGTTTTATGTCCTCAGTGAGATACAGACAAAAGCCTAGTTTACTGGTGACACGAAAAATGAAAGGCAACAAACCCAGATCCATTTAAATTGTGCGTCCAAATTAAATTACCTGTTGTTTTTTTTGCAAAATATTTATATTTCTTGCCATGTGTAAAATAAATAAATAAAATTGTAGTTGATTGAAAAGCTTAACATTTTGTTTGGCGAGATACGAAAAAATAACGTTTTTGATTTGTACTGAGTAATTCATTTGTAACTAGTTGCAACCCGTGAAATATTTACGGAAGTAAAACAAATTCTACATTTACAATATGAAAATATAGAATTCGTTTATATCAGGGCTGTGGAGTCGCTTAAAAAAAACACGAATCCGACTCCGATTCCTATATTTACCAACAATACGACTCCGACTCCACAACTCCGACTCCACGACTCCGACTCCACAACTCCGACTCTACAACCCCGACTCAAAAAAGCTCAATTTTAGCAGGTTGTTTCCTACCTTTGCATATAGCCATTTTTTTCATGTTATAGGGATAAAAATAAAACAAGATCAAACTTTAATAATTATTTATTAGAATTTATTCTTAAAAACAACATTGCTTCTATTAAATCTGTATTCGTGGAGACTCTCAAATCAGAATTGAGAATTTTAAGAGCGGAAAATAACCGCTCTACGGATACTTGGGTACCGCTGTATTGCCATTTCAACATTTAACTTATAAGTTCGGTCAATTTTTTCCATTATTTTCAATGCATCATAAAATTCAATTTTAAATTTTGAAATAGAGTCTCCTTCATCTATATTGGGACTGTGATTCAAACGAGGACGTTTTAGTTTATCTTGTTCATTGAGATATTTTTCAAAATCGTCTTCAGATTCAGCGGTGTCGGATGAAGATGATGATACTTCGTGTACGCTGCCTGCTGTCGTCTCTTTTTCTAGTCGAAGGCCTTTCATACGAACGGTTAATTCAAACAGAGCGTTTTTAGCTCTATTTATTTGTTCTTCCGTCAATATGGATCGAACCATGGGGTTAACATAGATCCCAGCCAACAGAATTTTCTTTCGACGTGAGAAAGAAGGAGACAAACACATTTTCGTAGACTTGATGCATTAAATGGATCTCGGTGATTCACCATATCGGCGCGAGTTTAATTCTGCAAGTTTAATATTCGTGCACAATACACATTCATTATAATACGAGTAATTAAAAAAAAATGTTTTTAAATTTTAACGAAAAATTAGTCGGAGTCGCTAGTTTTTTACGACTCCTACTCCGACTCCGACTCCGGCCCAAACACCGCGACTCCGCGACTCCGACTCCACAGCCCTGGTTTATATATATCATTTATACATCGTCCTCTTTTACACCGGTTCAAAAATTATTAGCTAGGTATTTAAAATTCGTTCAGTTATCACGGACCCACCGAGATTCAAATTTCGAATTACTTTCGGAGGGAATCCAAGTATTCCTCTCTCGCTCTCTTGTATTCAAAATTCAATTCTCGTATTCTTTCTTTGACGACAACCGTCGTATGGGTTTTGGCCTATTTATACAATTATTGATTTTGAGATGTACTTAAGATGTACCTGTTCGAATAAAATTATATTTGAAATTCAACTTAATCATATTGTATTGCTGTTTTATTATAGACAGTATAACTTGACCGGTTTATGCTGTAATTTCTATCAACCAATCAGGAATATGTTAAGGCGTGAAGAGAAAACCAAACTAATCTATCTAAACTTTCGTGTTTTCAAGTAGGCCACAGAGATAGTTATTTTGAATTTTTTGAAACAAGAAGTTGGAAAAATTAAGAGTTTTTTTTTAAAGTTGTTTTTATGAAACACTCATTTTATACAGTACAACCTAGTGGGTTTATTGTCAAGTAAGGTAGAACCAGACTTGAACCCTTTTAAAAATGTGTACTGACTCTTATCAAACCCGCAACCTTCGGGTTTGATTGAATACAGACAGAAACGGGAGATCATCATGTCATCAATCATTAATCGAATTTGCGTCAAAAATTGTTGATAAATAAGACATTAATTTGATGTATCAATCAGGAGTGCATAAAAGTCAGGAGTGCAAAAATATCTATGATAATTAATTAACAAAAATCTCTATGACATTAATTTTACAATAATTAGCTTTCTCAAGGACAATCATATATCACGTAGTTCATTAGGTTAGTAATTTATTTCGTTGTAAATATTTTATAAACATATTCTAGGAAAATTCAACCAAATTTTCAGTGGTAGCAAAGCAGTGCTTTTACCACACAAAGCGTAGGTAGGGAGGTGGGCAGACAACACAGAACGACCGCACCGACGTGCCTCTTATAGAAGAAGGACCGACAAACAAGTCGGGAGGTATCAGGCGCTCATAAGTTCCGGAGGGTGGGTGGGCCAAGAGGAGGTATGCTGCCACTACCGGTACAAACTTCGCTCGGCGAACCCATTTATAACGGAAAATTCTGTGTAACAAGAAAGTAACGTAGATTTTTTTTCTTGGCGAGAAAAATTGCATCTTTATACTTCGTTGCAGTGCTCCATTCATAGTTTATACTCGGGACAGATCCAACACTTGTTTAAATTTTTCTTCATATTTTTTCGAAAGTTTTTGCATCCAAAATATGTTTATATGTATTTTGAGGTCAAATGCAAATTGTACCAAACGCTTGTTGAACAGTTTTCGATATGTCGAATTAATGCTGTAGAAATGTCTATATTGAGAAAAGTACATGGGGTAACCAACCATCTATGACACACAACGAAATTAAGTGATTGAGGATGAATGTGAACATGAAACTGATTTATTAAGTAAGATGAACAAGAGTACTTTGAGATAGTGTGGACATGTAGAACGATTGAATGAAGAAATAACAGGAAACAGTGCCAATGTGAGTGAAGGATTGTAAAAGGTGGCTAAGAAAATAAATGTATGACGTGTTAAACAAGATCAAGAAGAACACTCAAATACATCTGGCAGATTTATAAATACATCTGGCAGATTTATAAATACATCTGGCAGATTCATAAATACATCTGGCAGATTTATAACTTTTCGATTTAAAAGCGATTTCTTCCAATCAACGAGCTTTTTTTTAACAATTATTATTGCTTTATGGTATTGTATATATCCATGTATTTTCTTTATTGCTTTATATGACCATGTTTTCTTTATTGCTTTATATGACCATGTATTTTCTTTTTGCTTTATATGACCATGTTTTCTTTATTGCTTTATATTATAGGACCAATACAATATACTCGTATGAAAACAATAACTCAAAAAAAAAACTAAGCAAAATAAAACATACTTTAACGTTAATGAAAATAGCAAATAAGATGGGATTTGTATAGGAATTTTTAAATATTTTTTTATCCACTTTGCATGGATTTCTCCTGTTACACAAAGAGGGTCTGCTTCTAGAGTTAGCTTATTCGTTAGGAAGAATATCAGCCAGGATTCTTCTCATACTGCTAGGCGGTGCCGAGACTATATCCACAGTGTCATTCAGTTGGTTCAATATCTCTATACCACGCGTGACTGAGTGTTTAGCCATGATATTCGTCCTGTAAGTTGGTATGTAGAACAGAGGGTGATTCCTTGCACGACTATATTTATTAGGTACATATAAACTTAGTGCTTCTAGAATCGCGGGACAGTTAAAGCAACATTAAAAAACCTTTAGTAGGAATATCGCACGGATTCTTGCCTTCTTGTTTCGGGTTACACACCGTGAAAGGTTCGACATGGGGCACATATTTTAGGTAATCGCTCTTTGTTCCGTACCATAGATATCTGATGATTTTTTTTTGTATTTGTTCTATATTGTTTTTATATTTGAGCTGGTGAGAAGCCCAAAATGTAGATGCATATTCTAGGACAATTAAATAGTGAAAACGTGAGTTAAGGGTGTGGTAGACGAAGACCGAGAAAAATAGTGTATGAAATTTTAAAAGAATAAAACGTAGACAGTCAGATAAATTGTAGAAGTTGTAAGAGAATATATAAGGATGAAAGAGAGGTTAAGGATGTGTGTCGAGATAGGAACGTCTGACGATCTGTCCTCTCTGCCTACCCCAACAGGGAAATGAATGTTTGTTTGTATGCATAATATATTATTTTCGCAAGTAGTTTTTCTATTACCTATGGTTTCGAAAAAAATGTTTTGTTATGTTCAACAACTTATTTTAAACAGTTTTCTGTGTGTGCTTCACGAAGTTATTATTATGATATTTATAAAATTTATTAATGAGAATAAAAAAAATGCTTTAGCTTCGTTACTAGGAGGTTATATGACACAGGGTGGTATGGAGCAGAGGGTGGTATAACTAAGTACTCGCTTCAACAACAACCTTCTTTGGCGTCAGTCCCAAGTCCCTACCCGAGCCGAGGACCCTACGCGACCCGAAGGGAAGCCCAATAATACGGCGTGGGTACGGGTACCAGGCGGTTAGGCGAGGGGAAGGGGCGGAACATTTCCCGGTACTTTCTCGGCGCCACAGGGTATCAGCGTGGCGAGGGCTGGAGAGGGCTCTATGGGGTGGGGGAGGCTACGCACCAACACAACAAACCTTGGCTAATTTTTCAAACTTTTAGAAATTTATGAAAAAATATTTAAAATAATAATCGCAAGATGTCTCAAAAGAGACGACGTGGTACAAGGGTAACATAAATCGTAGACGGTATTTATTTTTCATTTTTTGAAAAAAAAAACTACTGAAAGCATGCCCTGAATTTTTATTGCTTATCTTGCTTTACAGATATAACACATCGATCAATAAGTCCCGGGACTTACCAACAGATGGCGCCTCTAATAACAAATCCAAACCATTTTCAGATAGTATCAACTTTTAGAAGTTACATGTCAAACTTTCATGACATTCCGACATTGTGTCATTGAGTTACAGTGGTTTTAGTGATGCTGCTTTTGCTATTTTCAAAATAATGAAAAAAAAAAACGAATTTCGTGTGATGATAAAACGGCCCCATATGAAGAAGAAAAAAGTTCTCTTTCATCAGGACCATGCACCGTGTCACAAGTCGCTGGTAACGATGGCCAAATTGCATGAGTTGAACGTTGAATTGCTTCCGCACCCACCGTATTCTCCATATTTGCCCCCAACGACTATTGGCGGTTCACAGACCTCAAAAAGATGCTCCAGGGAAAGAGATTTGGCTCCAATGAAGAAGTGATTGCCGAAACTAACGCCTATTTTGAAACCAAAGATAAATTGTTCTACACGGCTGGCATAGAAAAGTTAGGAAAGCGTTGGAATGAATGTATCGCTCTTGAAGGAGACTATGATGATGAATAAAGAAGAATTTTGGCAAACAAATGTTGTTTTAGTGTTGTTAGTCCACGCTTCACTCCCATACACCAAAGTTGGCACTAAAATACTTTTATCGACTATCATCTTATCAGATTTTGATATTGTCCGGTTCAAATACTATATATATATGTTTTAGTATCCCATTGTTTTTGTTTCCTATCGCTATACGTCATTACTATCGCTACACGCTAATCAAAAAATGTTTTTTTTATTGATGTGATTGCAAACATTTTTTAGATGATATATTTTGTGCATTTTATTTTTTTATCTTTATATTTGTTGGAATTCTCTTTTAAATGTTTGATTGACACGTCATATCGTTTATGAAAACTAGGGTGGAACACTTAACAAATTATCACTTGTCCAAAGTTTCAAAAGAAAAAGCTGTTTGATTAATTAATTGTCAGAATAAGCTACTTAAATCCGTCAGAATAAGCTACGAATATCAGATTAATTGTCAGAATAAGCTACTTAAATCCCATTCATCATTATCGACCAAGGGCACACACTGTTGGATATAAATTTCTATATTGTTACACTGTTTATCTAGGTCGGTAGCAATTCTTCTTCAACTAGCATTAGTAATGTGGTCAACTTTATCTGTCATGCTGGATCTCCACTCCAAAACCATGTATCCATATCTTCATTAGTTTTCTCTATAAATGTTCCCCGTCCATTGTGACTTGATCTCAGCTTTACGTGTATTTCCATATTAGGGATTTGGTCTCTGGGGGATATCGCCAGCATGGTTACTCCCATCATGTGCAAGGCCCCGTTTGTAAGCCTGCAGATTTCAACACATATTGCAACAAAGCACATGGATTAACTCTTTAACGGGCATAAGCAGAAATCGGTCGCATATGCGATCACCCTTATGGTTATAGTTATAATCATTCATTTTCTTAATGAAACGTTTTTAAGTAACACAAATGTCAAATGTAGTGGACGGGCAGAGGTCTTATTAAAGACAGATCGTCGTGAAGTTAGCTGCATGTTCAGTAGCAACGATCTAAACATTCGGTCAATTTATTGTCAAATATATAATATAATATAAATAGGTATTATAAGTAAATCACCATTCATTATATCTCATATAAGAATTTTATTTCCTAATACAACCTTAACTTAGATATTATTACCTAAACATTCATTGGTCACTTTTGCTCCCACTGACATGACCCCTGAAATGGCCACAAGTCTCATATGCGACCGACTCATTTAAAAAAAAAATGTTTTAAAACACATTTTCGAAGAAATAAAGTTGATTTGATACACATAATAATGATTTATTCAACTCTTCTTCTTCTCCCTGGCTCCATCCCAACTCATTGTCTACGAAGACTGTTGGGGTCAGCTTTCCTCGTCCTCAGGTTGTATGCTCTTCTGTCCCGGACTACGTCCCCCAGGCCGTGCCTCTGCACCAGGTTATCTTTTTGCACCACCCACGAATTCTTTGATTTTCCTCTGGTTGTTATTCGAGGAAGATCCATGGATATTGGCTGGTTCACAATGTGATCGGGTGCTCTGCGTCCAACGTCTATACCATCTCAATCGCCTCTCCTCCATCTTGCTGTTGATGTCTGTAACACCTAGGCTTCCACGAATGCGTGAGCTTTTTATTTTGTCTCTTAGGGACACACCAGCATGCGCATTTCAGCAGTTTCTAGTTGCATAGAGTAAGAGTTAAAGTTTTTATTTTTGAGATATTGAGTTTTTTGTTGAATAAATCAATAAATCAAAAAAATAATGATTTATTCAACAAACAACTCAATATCTCAAAAATAAAAACTTGCCCTATATAGGGTTAAAATCAGGCATTTTCAGGTTTTGGGATATATTTGAGTAGAAACACCCTATACTTTTCAGTTTTTCAAAACACACTATACATAGCTATACTTTTGGAAAGTGGCTGAGGATTACTTGGACTAGTTAAATTAAACTGGATATATAGTTTTATTTAATTATATTACGAGCTGTCATACGAGTAAATAAATTTAAAAAAAAAACAAAGCATTCTGGTTTTGTATTAAAAAAGATAATAAATATTGCAAGAAAATCTTAAATTCAGATCGAAGCCGGAAAATTGAGAATATAAATCTACCAGGAATCAAGACCACACGCAAATGTAAATGTTACGATAAAAACAATTAAATCATACTCGTATAATTTATTTACATTTAATTTATAACATTATCATCGACTTTCTCGAAAACATGTTACCCTGATAGCAAAACTACATCCATGAAATTCGCTCGATTGCCATTGGGAACCCAAAAATATTTTACATAGTTTTTACTTAAGCCCATTTTAACATCTACCTGATTGGTTGGAATATATTGTGACATGGCAAAAAATCCACTAGGTTTTCTCTGTACAACAAAAGTACAACGACGACCTTCGTGTCGATAAGACGCCAAATCTACCAACCTGGGGTTCACAAGCTCGATTGCCGTTGGTACCCAGATATTTAAAATAAGACTCCAGTCTAGTTTTCAATTGAAACCTTTCTGGTTAGGTTGAGGACATGGCAAAAAAAAACAAGGTTTATACCGTTGTATACATTGCATACCGTTGTATGCACTGTATACAACGGTATAATGGATACCATATGATACAGACATTTCTTTCATCGTTCTTTATTGGGTAATTTTTCTTCGTGGTTCATTCATTTTGGATTTTTTTTATTTTAAGATTGTTCGTCGCGTTATCGAATAAAATAAAATGAAATTGTCAAGACAAAACAGAGAGATATCGGATACTCGTGTATTAAGTAAGTTTATAAAGAATTTATACCAGGGTAACATAGTTATGTATGTACATGTATATACATATACCATAGTAGATATATATGAAGAGAGATCCCTTACCTACCCTAGGGTCTGTGGGGTGACTCGGAGCGGTAAAAACGAACGAGGGGGAGGGGGTTGGGATCGTTGCCGTATCGGGTGAGGGGGTAGAGCTGGGAGCATCCGAAGCCAGAAGTGGAAAACTGCAACGTAACTCAGGATTATTTTCAATGCATTAAGCAGAGGATTCAATGCACGGGGACGAATGTAGAATCCGTAGTAATTTCTGTTCTCCTGGTATTATAAATTCTACATTTTTTGTTTAAAAAGTATCGCTGGATGAAAAAAAATATAATTAAATTTAATTATACACTAGGGAATAAATGTTTTGATGATTGATGCAAACAAAATTAACCTTCGTGACCTAGTAGATGGAACGATTGTCTAGGGTTTTCTTTTTAAACATGGGTCCCGATGAAACCCATAGTAAAGGCGTTCTAGTTTGGTTTTTCTGAATTATATGTAAATGCGAGGAAGAACGTAATCTAATAGCTGAAGCCACTCCTTTCCTATCCTTACTCTTCTCCCTGGCTCCATCCCAACTCACTGTCTGCGAAGACTGTTGGGGTCAGCTCTCCTCGTCCTCAGGTTGTATGCTCTTCTATCCCGGACCACGTCCCCCAGGCTGTGCCTCTGCATCAGGTTATCTTTTTGCACCACCCACGAATTCTTTGGTCTTCCTCTGGTTGTTATTCGAGGATGATCCATGGAGATTGCCTGGTTCACAATGTGATCGGGTGCCCTGCGTTCAACGTGCCCATACCATTTCAATCGCCTCTCCTCCATCTTAATGTTGATGTCTGTAACACCTAGGCTTCCACGAATTCGTGAGCTTTTTATTTTGTCTCTTAGGGACACACCACCTGACCATCTTAGCATGCGCATTTCAGCAGTTTCTATTTGCCTGGAGTAAGAGTTATACATCGTCCAGCATTCGGAGTCATAGAGGAGCGTGGGTCTGACAATCGTTCGGTATACTTTTCCTTTTAACTTTACTTGCATTTTCGGATCCCTTCATATCCTTACATTCAATTTATATATTCATTAAGCAACATTTTTTATTTGTCAATAATAATTAGTTCGATTCCCGAGTTGGAGCACTTTTGACGAGATTTTTTTTCTCTAAACGGCGCTGTATACATATTATTATTCATCCTTTTATTATTATTCATTGTGACAGATTCAAAGAAACAGTTTGGAGAGGTTTATGTTGCATGGAAGCATGGAAAGACGACACCCAGGATAAAAAGTGCCAATGCGTTGGACTGACGAAGTGAGAGACGCAACAGTACTTCCTTTAACAACTGTCTTTCGAACTGTGGAATGTTGAGATGGATGGAAAGGAGTTAGAGGCTACCATGGGAGTGACGATGCTCTGTCATGAGCTACTTGACAGGATGATGATGATTCATTGTGGTGCGCTAAAATTGGCATCACTATGGTTCATGTACTATCCCATATTTAACCGCTGAACATCAGGTGATATACAGTTACAGTCCAGGAATGCAAGAAATGTCTGTTAGTGCTACCGTTCCACTATATTACCATGTCACTATTGTCAGCTATTTATTGATTTTCCTCCCGAAAACCTGTCAGGATCCAGAGAGATAATAAGGCCGCGCGCTAACACACTGGACTTTCTTGCGGAAGGTCGTTGGTCAATCCTCACGCTGTGCTACTCCCCTTGAATGACACAGAGGCATTTTTTTCCGTCTAGTATACGGTGCTATAATAATAACTATGATTTCGGTTATGTATATTCTTTAAAAAAATAATAATAATCAGTTTTTCACCAAATATGTTTTTTCTAACCCGATCACCCGATCACATTGTGAACCAGGCAATCTCCATGGCTCCGAACGCTGGACGATGTATAACTCTTACTCTAGGCAACTAGAAACTGCTGAAATGCGCATGCTAAGATGGTCAGCTGGTGTGTCTCTAAGAGACAGGAAGCCTAGGTGCTACAGACATCAACAGTAAGTTGGAGGAGAGGCGATTGAGATGGTATGGGCACGTTGGACGCAGAGCACCCAATCACATTGTGAACCAGGCAATCTCCATGGATCTTCCTCGAATAACAACCAGAGGAAGATCAAATAATTCATGGGTGATGCAAAACGATAACCTGATGCAGAGGCATGGCCTTGGGGACGTAGTCCGGGACAGAAGAACATACAACCTGAGGACGAGGAGAGCTGACCCCAACAGTCTTCGCAGACAGTGAGTTAGGATGGAGCCAGGGAGAAGATGTTTTTTCTAACCGTACAGATGCGAAAAAGTATTTGATCTAATGACCTCGGCCACCTTGCCATCCTTACACTCAGTTTATTTAATTTTTTTGTGTGGAATATTTATAATCTGTCAATATTAGTGGTTCTAATCCCAAGTTAGAGCACCCTCTAGGGGAGTTTCTCTCTAAACAGTGCTATATAAATGTTCCTCTATTATTATTACGAGTATTTCAATTTGATTAGCCAGTGGTCATTTAAATTATTTTACTTCCAACCTTTATTATTTATTTCAGTAATACTCGTTTTATTCCTATCCATACCTCTGTAGCGAGATGCTTAACTTGATACGTCGTGATGATTTTGATATGTCTTGTATTTAAAATAAATACAAAACTCAGGAATGCGGATAAAAGTGAGAGTAAATAATCAATGAATGGTCGAGTGAATAATAATGTTTATTTGTCTACAAGTAGGTATTTTATAGTTGTGCGTGAATGCGCCCGCGATATATACTTTGTCTTACTCCTACGCGTGCCCTAGTATAGCGGGTAGGATATTTATTTGCCGAAACGGCGAGACAAAGCGATGCGCTCTCCCTCTACCGTGGAATGTCAGATGATAATATTTGCGAGTACACATTGTTGACGTTTCTGGCATGTGACAATTGTAGATGTCCAGAGGTTGATTCATCGGTCGTTGACCCTGTATGTTTGACAATTTATTTAGGGACGTAGGTACGCTACACCTCGTTTTATTCCTATCTATGCAGATTATGCACAAGCTCATGGTGACGCAGAGGACCATGGAGACAAGAATGTTAAATATCTCTCTGAGGGATAGGAGAACCGATGGATGGATAAGGCAGCAGACCAAAGTAGCTGATGTCGCCGAAAGAGTCGCCATTCAGAAGTCGAACTGGGTGGGAAACATTGTTAGATGCACAGATGATTTATGGACCCAGAGAGTGCTGGAGTGGCGCCCAAGATAGGGAAGAAGAAGATAGTGGTCAGACTGCATTTAAAGAGTGGCCGGGAGCAACTGGGAACGATGGGCCCAAGAAAGAGAGTAATGGAGGAGGAGAGGGGAGGCCTATGTTCAACTTTGGTCAGAGACGGGCTGATTATGATGATAACGCATCTTATTTATTAATCAGATTATATTTATTCTAAAAAAATATTGCAGGTTTAGTAGCTCTGTCTCCGTGTACCTAACTCGAGGCCTTCCGCAGACGGGCGTTACACCCCCTCAGTTTATAGGTAAAGCCCACGCTCGTATCAGGGGCGCACGAGGCGGCAGGAGGTGTATGGTGGCAGCCGGGAGCTCTCTGCTGGAAGCCGCAATGTTCAACTTTTCCCTTTTCCTCAATTTTTTCCTCCGAAACGAGGCGGAGAAGAAAAAAATAAAACGGACCTTTCACAAATACTGGGCGAGCGGGGAGAGCGGCGCTGAGGACGAACCCCCGGATTCTTAGAAATTCGGGAATAGCGTCTCCTAATAGAACATTCTAAAAAAGTTTATATTTTGTTCCTATCGCATCACTGTTTCATTATGTGCCCCTGATTCATCAAACTATATAGTATATGTTATTGTAAATAAACTATGTTTATTTTCGTAAGTTCAAAAGTACATTTAATATTGCCCATAAAATTAACCGGTTTCGTTCAACGAACACTTTCATAATGCTTTTATCCTCAGAAGAATAATTTTATACAGAAATATAAAAAATATGTCCACGTAACTCACATTTACCTATTATACTCACAGATACACACAAAAAATACACACAAAAATGTAACAGTATGTTGAGGTGACTTAAATTGTTCAATAGTCATGACTGACCTCACACTTTAAGTTTTTTCTGCTACTTTGAAATATACATACATATTTATCATTACGCCGTTTCTTTGTCGAGGTTGGCAGAGAAGATAGATGTCTAAACTTTTCTCTCACGATATACATTCTCATATAGCTCTTTTAGTTTCTCTGGTTTTTAGCCTTTATTTTATTCAAAATTTTATTCACTTGATCCACCATACTTTTTAGATCTTCCTCTTTTAACCTTCCTCGTCATATTCGCAATATGGTGATCTGACTTTCGTTATTCATTGGTGTTACGTTCTTAAGCCGGCTTAGAGTTTTCTTTAATTTTGATTTTTTTAATCTCTTACACGATCATACACTTTGTCTAAGTCTACAAAACACGTTTTTCCCTTTTTCCAAAAAAAAAAAAAATCAGATATAATCCGTAACGCAAAAATCTGGTCCATGCGTTTTCTACCACATACACAAAGTACTTTGCGCATTCCATACTTTCGATTCAATCATTCTTCTTTTACTTACCACACTTAATAAACTGAAGAATCTATAGTTATTGCACTCCATTCTAGAGCCCTTATCATTTATGCAATAGTACAGCGGTTGCCTTCCTCTAGTCAAAAGGAGTGCATTCCGAGTTCCAACGTTTATTGAAAAACACATCCATCTATTCAATCAATCCATCCCATCCATGTGCAACATACTCAGGGGCTATAATTTGGTGATGTTTTCAACAACAATAGTCTCAAAAATAGCATGTATAATAATTAAATAACATAAAATTAACTGTACTTACGTCCGTGTGTAACAAAGTGTGTTTGTTGTCTTATTTAAAGCTGTAAAGTTATGCAATTGTCATAGTTTAAAAAAATTATATTTCTAATATTATTAAACAGCTGTCACTTCATGACATGATTATAAGAAATAAAATAACTATTTATTATTATTATTATTATTACACATGACAAGAAACATACACAATTTGCAAAAAAACAACAACAGGTAATTTGATTTGGACATACAATTTTAATTGATCTGGGTTTTTTGCCTTTCATTTGTCGTATCCCCAGTAAACTAGGCTTTTGCCTGTATCTCACTGAGGATATTAGCATGAAAAAATAAATCGATACTTCTTTCCGATTTTTGATTACACAAAAACAAAACCCCGTTGCACGCTCTCATCAACCTGACAAACAGTGACACTCAACTACAACTGGAAACATCTTGCGAAATTCAACTCCTCACACATCATCACTCCAGAAAGACCAAAAATATTCATCCCACTATATACCGCACACAATCATAAGAATAAAAATTAAAACAAAAAACACAGAGAAACACAAATACAAAAACAACCAAAATTAAAACAACAAGAAGAAACCGACACTCACGAGCTCACACAAATCTTTTCCACTCGTCATTCATCCTGAAAGCCCAAGTAATTAAAATCCTGTCGCAATAACAACCACGCTCCGATCGACTGTCTAAATGGTTTTCCTACCTTTACCTTTATTGGAAAAATGGAATAAATGTATTTACTAGGAATATTAGACGTTACTGTCGCTCAGTAAAATATAAATATTATAACAAGAAATACTTTTATCATGAGTGAGAATGCTGGATTCTTATAACATTTACGAGTATAATATTAATGGTCAATTATTAGATTCATTATAAACAGGCTGTTTTCAAGTGCTTCCTAAAGTTACACACGCCACCCATGACTGTGAATGTTAATATTAATATAATTATTAATACGCCATAAGTCACTCGACATGTTTATTGTTCGCTGACGACTTGAAAATTTTCAAAAATATCAATTCACCTCACGACTGTGCACAGTTACAAAAGGACCTAGACTCCCTAGTCTTCTGGAGTGAGCTAAATCATATTCTGTTCAACATTAATATATGTGTCTGTGTATCTTATGGTCGATCGTTTTCACCAATCCACAATCAGTATACTATACAGGGAGTGGCATTAAACAGAGTTTCTGAATTAAAAGATTTGGGCGTAACCTTTGACGTCAGACTCACGTTCGTTAACCATGTCTCACGTTTGATATCGGACTGTTATAAACTACTCGGTTTTATAATGAGAATATCAAGAGAATTTCAAGAGAATTTAACAGTACCGATATCCTTCGAAACTTATATAATTATCTAATTACAACCAAGTTAGAATATGCATCTACAATTTGGGCTTCTCGTCATTTCAAATGTAAAAACAATATAGAACGAAAGCAAAAATAAATTCTCAGATATCTATGGTACAGAACAAAGGACGATTACCCAAAATATGCTCACCATGTCGAACTTCTCACGGTGTGTAACTATAGAAGCCTCGAAACAAGAAGGCAAGAATCCATTGCGATATTCCTACTAAATGTTTTTCAAGGTGGCTTTAACTGTCCCGCGATTCTAGAATCACTAAGTTTATATGTGCCTAATAAATATAGCCATGCAAGGAATAACCCTCTGTTCTACATACCAATTTACATGACGAATATCATGGCTAAACACTCAGTCACGTGTGGTATAGAGATATTGAACCAACTGAATGACACTGTTGATATATTCTCGGCACCGCCTAACAGTTTGAAAAGAATCCTGGCTGATATTCTTCCTAACGAATAAGCTAACGCTAAAAGTAGACCCTCTTTGTGTAACAGGAGAAATCCGTGCAAAGTGGATAAAAAAAATTCTTACATACTAACCTTTGTGTCTTTACATCTTATTCTTTCTGTCTCTCAAGTAAGACCAGTATTCTGTTAACATCATGGACTGTCTCTTTTGAGATATTGACTTCCAACTATCCTTCCATCTTTTGAGATATTGACTCCCAACTATTCTTCCATCTTTTTTTATGTCTTTCAGGGGGATGATTGCCAGCGGGTATGAGATATTGCCACGAAGGGAACTCTCGTGTTATCCTTCCTTTTCATGTGGCCTTACCAGTGTCTGCTAAGCCTGTAAACCTTATATCGCTGGTTATAAGTAACGAAACGAATCACCACTATGGTCTTGTTAGTAAGACACTTGATTTCCACTCTGGGGTATCGGATTCGATTCCCGTTGGTACTAAAAACAAATTGAAAAAAAGGGTTCCAGTTTGGTAAAACAGTGTGTCTGACAACAATGCTCGCATGCGTTGTATACGTATGCAAGTGTTGTTATAGTATGTATTCACGTGCAGCAGTGCTACCAACGCTTGCAATGGCAAGTGTCGAATCCAATGTTTCTCAACCCGAGTTCGATTATTGAAAATGAAGACACCATTGTTTCCCGATCACAATCTTCAACACGTTGGAATCACCATTTTGGATATTTGAAGAGTACCATAAGAACAAGTCTTGTTTGTGCTTCCCTGATGATGAGGTGCAAGCCTTGAAACCGGTAGGGTTATACCGTTACAAAAAGGGGAATAAACAGTGTTTGATAAAATTAATTACAATGTCTTTAAACCTCCACAACGTTAATGTCTTAACTTTAAACAATACATCAATATACTCGTATGATTGAACTAAGAACCAAAATGACAATGAAAAATAATTATTTAATTATATAAAACCTGCTGATTTAGGGGTGGATTTGTACTAAGTTTTCTTCAGCTGCAGAGCCGGTTTTCAACCACCCTTTTTAGTTCGCCCCTTCATTAGGGTAATTTTCTTAACGAAAAACACCTCGCTGAACCCCGGGTCAGATGTAAGGCTTCGTCACATCGGTGGTGTGTGGGGTGGGGGCGCAGTGTAGCTCGGGGCCGGAGCCGGGAGGTGGGCGGGCCCCGCCGCTAGGAATTAGAGGGCAGACGCTCGCGCCGCTCCACACCCGCGCTATCCGACAGGGTGGGGATCAAATCGCCCTTATTCTTCATCCACACCTTCATGGGTTTTATTTCGTTCTTTTTCTTTGTCGTTTTTTTATTCCTTCTAATGTGAATTCGCCTGAAGTGTGGATTTATTTTGTACAGTGAAGTTTTTCAACTCAACAATCTTTTTTTTTTGTATCATCTCGGAGTAGGCAGACAGAATAGAGTGCCAGAATTTCCTACACGACGTACATCTACGTTAATATACCTTCTCATACAGCTCCTACGATTTTTCTTACTTCTTACATTTCCTTCTTTCTAAATGTCATTCTCTTGACCCAACCATAATTTCCTTGGTTTCCTCTACCACGCCTTTTACTCATATTTGCACAATATATTTGTGTTGTATTTTTTTTAATTCATTCATGTCCAAACTATTTCAGACACCTTTTTAATATATGGAAGTGAAACGTGGACGTGGAAAAATACTGAAAAGAGCCGAGAATTGCTGTAGCCGAATAAATGTGGAGTTTTTTATTTCTTTTTTCCTTTAGTGAGTGAACCGTTGCATACCAGCAAAGTCACCGGTTACACCGATATACTGGATCACCGAATGATGGAAGTCATATGTATCTCTATATTCTCGAATGTTAGACGAAAAAAAATGGCTCTGTCATTCGAGAGAAGTAACACAGCGTGGGGTTTAAACCGACGACCTTCCTCACGATAAGGATCTAATTTAGGTCCCCTGCTATATTCAAAATTCCAGAAGTCACTTGACATGTTTATTGTTCGCTGATGACTTGAAAATTTTCAAAAAGATCAATTCACCTCCCGACTGAGCACAGTGCCAACAGGACCTAGACTCCCTAGTCTCCTGGAGTGAGCAAAATCATCTTCTGTTCAACATTAATACATGTGTCTGTGTATCTTATAGTCGATCGTTTTCACCAATCCACCATCAGTATACTATACAGGGAGTGGCACTAAACAGAGTTTCTGAATTCAAAGATTTGGGCGTAACCTTTGATGTCGGACTCACGTTCGTTAACCATGTCTCACGTTTGATATCGGACTGTTACAAATTACTCGGTTTTGTAATGAGAATATCAAGAGAATTTAACAGCACCGATATCCTTCGAAACTTATATAATTATCTAATTAGAACCAAATTAGAATATGCATCTACGGTTTGGGCTCCTCATCAGCTCAAATATAAAAACAATATAGAACAAATACAAAAAAAATCCTCAGATATCTATGGTACAGAACAAAGGGTGATTACCCAAAATATGCTCACCATGTCGAACTTCTCATGGTGTGTAACTATAGAAGCCTCGAAACAAGAAGGCAAGAGAATCCATTGGGATATTCCTACTTAAGGTTTTTCAAGGTTCCTTTAACTGTCCCGCGATTCTAGAAGCACTATGTTTATATGTACCTAATAAATATAGCCGTGCAAGGAATCACCCTCTGTTCTACGAGTACATACCAACTTACAGGACGAATGTCATGGCTAAACACTCAGTCACGCGTGGTATACTAAGAGATATTGAACCAACTGAGTGGCACTGTTGATATATTCTCGGCACCGCCTAACAGTATGAGAAGAATCCTGGCTGATATTTTTCCTAACGAATGAGCTAACGCTAGAAGCAGGCCCTCTTTGTGTAACAGGAGAACTACGTGCAAAGTGGATAAAAAAAGTGTTCGGTGTGTTACCGCGGGACCATCAATTTCACTATAGCGGGACAAAGAAGTTAAGGATTGCGTTATGAATAAAAATAGACCTAAACGAATATTTATCGAAGCAAGAACAGATTAAAGTGATGAATCAATGAAAAGAACGATATATTACAAAGAATGAAAGATTAAACCAAAAAGATTGGTTGAGGAAAAGAAGGTAGAAAGTAGAGTATGAATGCTAAATAAGTAAAATACGAGGAAAAAATTATACGCGTGGTATGAGTGAAATCGATGATAAGAATGGAAGAGCTTCTTAAGAAGAAGGAAGGGTTCACTTAACGTGGAAGGAATATTTCGAAGAACTGTACGAGAGTGGTGATAGTAGTAGAAATAACAGTGAGCTTGGTAGGTACAGCTGAAAATGATGAGCTTTTGTAAAATGGGAGTAAGATTAGTCTAGAAGAAGTACAATTGGTAGTAAAATATATGAAAGAGATAAAAGAATCAGTTAGCAATCTGAGATGGTTTGGGCGAATAAAGAACGAATGAATGAAGAAACAATAACAAAACAAATATACAGTGCAAATTTGAGTGGAGATTGTGGTAGAGGAAGACCAAGAAAAGAATGGTTGGATCAAGTGTATAAATATTTTGAAAGCAGGAAATATAAAAAAATTAGAGGAATGAATCACGAGGAACAATACATTCTTTATAACTAACCTTTTTACAATTGATACGAAGAAACGCGAAATCGTCAAAATATATATCATTTTTTTAATAAATAACTTTGCTATCCCACTAATGTGGACCTATAGACGAATCCTAAGAATTTCCTGGAGAGACTACATTCCAAATGACGAGGTTCTCAGCAGGATCGAAGAAACCAGGCACCTGTCAAACACCATAACGGAAAGGCGTGCAGAATGGATGAGTCATATGCTGCGATATGAAAATCTCCTGCACAATATACTGGAGGGAATGATTGAGGGATCGATTGACAGAGGTCATCCTCGCCGGGAGTATCTGGAGCAAATATGCCACGATATGGACTGCACCTCCTATACAGAGCTCAAGAGGATCGCTGAAGACCGAGCGGAGTGGAAGAGGAGATGCAGAGCTTTCCTGCTAACCAATCCCCAGGATTGAAACTGAAGAAGAAAACTCCCAATAATTACATTAATCCTCGTTTCACGGATTTCTACTTCCTATCCCGAGGCTCTCTTTAGGTGGAATGTGCCTCGGAAAAGGACGTAGAAACACATGTAGCAAGGATTAATGTAGCTAATCGAATAACCTAGTAATTTATTATCAAATATTCTAATATGGAGTTGTTTTGAGTTTGTGCCTAAACATTTGGTCAATAAAATTTTTAAATTAGTTTGTAATTATTTTTAAAACAATCTGTGTTAAAAATAACAATTCACACCGACTTCATTAAACGATTTCAAAGAAAAAAACAATAACACAAAGCTACAGATTCGAACCCTTGACTATAAAAACGAGGGTGTGTCTGATACGTCAGTAAGCCACCCAGGGCTGGTGCGTTTTCTCGTCCAGTTGTTTATTATTTTTTCTGAACTCCGCTAATGGACGGACAGGCCTTATTTCTCTTTCTTTGTCCTAGGCGGCTGGGGTGAGGGTGGTGGCAGTAGAAAAGAGGGTTGAGAAGAGATAAGGGTGGAAAAAATGTTTCTCAAATATTTTTTGTCGTGCGCCGCACAATGGTAAAAAGGGAATTGTGTGTATCAGGGGTAGGTATTAGATGTTTGCCGAATTTTTTTATTAACTTTTTCGACGTTTAGAATTGTTAAGTACTTGAAAGGTAGGTGAAGCCTTAATTTATTCGTTTTATATGCTCAAACCATTACAGTTATTGTATAATATATATTGGTGAGTAATGAAATATAACAACATTTCAGTAAATTGATATATTAGTGAGTAATGAAATATAACAACATTTCAGTAAAATTGATATATTGGTGAGTAATGAAATATAACAACATTTCAGTAAATTGATATATTGGTGAGTAATGAAATATAACAACATTTCAGTAAATTGATATATTGGTGAGTAATGAAATATAACAACATTTCAGTAAATTGATATATTGGTGAGTAATGAAATATAACAACATTTCAGTAAATTGATATATTGGTGAGTAATGAAATATAACAACATTTCAGGAAATTGATATATTGATGAGTAATGAAATATAACAACATTTAAGTAAATTGATATATTGGTGAGTAATGAAATATAACAACATTTCAGTAAATTGATATATTGGTGAGTAATGAAATATAACAACATTTCAGGAAATTGATATATTGGTGTGTAATGAAATATAACAACATTTCAGTAAATTGATATATTGGTGAGTAATGAAATATAACAACATTTCAGTAAATTGATATATTGGTGAGTAATGAAATATAACAACATTTCAGTAAATTGATATATTGGTGAGTAATGAAATATAACAACATTTCAGTAAATTGATATATTGGTGAGTAATGAAATATAACAACATTTCAGTAAATTGATATATTGGTGAGTAATGAAATATAACAACATTTCAGTAAATTGATATATTGGTGAGTAATGAAATATAACAACATTTCAGTAAATTGATATATTGGTGAGTAATGAAATATAACAACATTTCAGTAAATTGATATATTGGTGAGTAATGAAATATAACAACATTTCAGTAAATTGATATATTGGTGAGTAATGAAATATAACAACATTTCAGTAAATTGATATATTGGTGAGTAATTAAATATAACAACAAGTTGAAACATTGTGTTATTTCATTAGTATTTTCACAGATGATGGAAGAGTTATGAAATATTTGAAACGGCGTGTGGCAATAAAAATCGGTCCATGGGATACTAAAACATACGAGTATATACTCAAACCGGACAAGTATTCAAATAATCTAGGATGATATTTCAATAAATTTCCCTTTGATCATACTTTTTTTTGTCATTTGTTTGGTATCTCGATGACGCGGACACGTTAAAGAACGTGGCCGGAAGGCATTATTATTTTCGGACCCATTTATTGAACCTTCTTATTTCAGAACCACTGTTTTAGTCAGCTCGCGTCTAGACTCGCACGCGTCTAGAACGTGCGAGTATTTTTACTAGACAAACTCTTTTACCAGATTGGAATTGTTTTTTTTAAACAGGTATCATCGGGAATCAAACCCATTACCTCCATGGCGTAATCTTATCAACAAGCTATGTAGAGATCATCAACAAACCCATAACCTCCATGGCCTAATCTTAACAACAAGCTATAAAGATCATCAACAAACCCATAACCTCCATGGCCTGATCTTACCTACAAGCTATGGAGATCATCAACAAACCCATAGCCTCCATGGCCTAATCTTACCAACAAGCTATGGAGATCATCAACAAAATATATTTATTAAATCCAAAAAACAAATAAACAGCTTCATCATCATTGTCAACCAGGGTCGATCCACTGCTGGATGAAGGTCTCCCCAAGTTGACTCCAAATAGTTTGATTTTTTGCTCGTTGGTGCCATGTGATGCTGTCATGCTTCCAGATTTCATATATCCAGCGTACATTCGGTCTTCTTCTGGACCTCTTGGGTACCATCGGATTATTTCGGAAGTCCATCGGGAATCTGACATTCTGGCTACGTGTCCTGCCCATTGCCACTTCATTTTCTTGTACACCTTTATTACGTTTTCTACCTTTGTTTTGTTGCGAATCTAGGTGTTTCGATTACGGTCACTTTTAGTATATCCCAACATGCATCTCTCCATGCTCCTCGATGCGGCCTGGAGCTTTTGTGCGTTCTTTGCTGTGATAAACAGATTATTGTTGTTTATGTATAACGATAAACAGTTTATGGTTGTTTATATATGAGTCGTTTAGTTATCAAAGACAGCAATCTGTCGATTTAGCGTGAATTGAGTTAAAACCGAGGAAATGTTCCTATTGTGAAACTACACATTTTTTAATGTTTACATGGTAACAAAAACAACAATAACCCTTAAACGTGAAATGGCGGCTGTCTGAAAAAAATTTCAATGGTTTTACCCTTTTTTATTTTTTTTAAATAGTAACAAAAATAGTTTTCAAGGTAGGAACGATATAAAAATATTTATTAAAGTTTTATATCAAATTTAAAAGCAATCGGTTGGATAGAACTTGAGATTTTATGTCGACCAGGTCGAAAAAAGTAGTTTCGAGAAAAACGCGTTTAAAGTTCCGGTGCGGCGTAATTGCTGCCTCATTTATAGCTATAACTTCGTAAACATTGAGAATTTTAAAATGTCGTTATGATTACATATTCTTAAAGGTCTAAACTTTAAGAATATGCAAAAAAAAAGAAAAAAACGAGTTTTTCCAAATTTAGTAGAATACCTCCTTAAGTGAATGAGCCGCTGTTCTGGATCCGATGACTCACGAAAAGGAGAGGATTAGAGCACACCGGCACGTTTTTCCCATTTATTTTTTGAAAGTATATATATATGACCGAAGTCATAGGTATACCCCGAATACTAGGCGGAAAATATGTCTGCGTCATTCGAGGGGAGTAGTACAGCGCGGAATTTTAACCGTCACTTTCCGCATAGAAATAAGTCCAGTGCGTTACCGTGCGGCCATACACCTCAAGGAGATAAAAGTGTACATTTAATTTATAGTTATGGCATTAACGTTGTAGAGTTAAGTCATTAACGGCGGTAGTTAAGGCATTAACGTTGTGTTTGTGCTCCCTTGAAGATGAGGTGAAAGCCTTGAAACCGGTAGGGTTATACCGTTACAAAAAGTGGAATAAACAGTGTTTGATAAAACAAATTATATATTTTGAATGGAGGAAAAGTAAGATAAATCGTAGGAGCTGTATGAGAAAGATGTGAAAGAGCCGAAATATGCGTGTCGAGATAGGAAATATGCGTGTCGAAATAGGAAATATGCGTGTCGAGATAGGAAATATGCGTGTCGAGATAGGAAATATGCGTGTCGAGATAGGAAGTATGCGTGTCGAGATAGGAAATATGCGTGTCGAGATAGGAAATATGCGTGTCGGGATAGGAAATATGCGTGTCGAGATAGGAAATGTGCGTGTCGAGATAGGAAGTATGCGTGTCGAGATAGGAAATATGCGTGTCGAGATAGGAAATATGCGTGTCAGGATAGGAAATATGGGTGTCGAGATAGGAAATATGCGTGTCGAGATAGGAAATATGCGTGTCGAGATAGGAAATATGCGTGTCGAGATAGGAAATATGCGTGTCGAGATAGGAAATATGCGTGTCAAGATAGGAAATATGCGTGTCGAGATAGGAAATTCAAAGGCTCTGTGCTCTGTGTTTACCCTAACAGGGAAACTGCGTGATGGTCTGCATGTAAACATCTGTTTGTTTTCCACGCCAGGCCTCTATAACATAACCATCTAAACGTTGTTTATTTTTTGCACGGCTTTTCCCTTTTTTTGATAGAATCTTGTTAACCGCGCAATGTTCAATTTTAAATATAACGAAACAACACGTATTTTATCGGTTCTTGTTTATATACTTCTTAGGTTAGGTTAGAGGTGTCAAATTTTAACTCTAACATCACCTGGTCATGCGGTGGACGTGACCTATATCGCACTTTTCTATATGCACTGTAACTTATTAAGGCCGGTTCAGTTTCAAAAGTTGATTTCAAAGTTTAAAAATATCACTTTAATTTTAGTGAACTTTTGAAACAACTTTGAGAATAACTGAATAATCTTCAACATTTAATAAATGACTGATTCGTTACATTGGAAAGTATGTGTTTTATTTGCACGAACTCCGTGGCCTAATTGATAAGATATTAGCCTCCCAACCTGAACGTTACAGGTTCGTTGTGACTTGATCATATTTTTTCAGGTTGATTATGCATTTTGTAATCGTTTGATCAGTTGTTGTTCCGTAATATCCAGATAATTTACGTCCACATAGTCAAGTATTGAAACAGTAGAGACTAAGTGAGATACAGGCAAAAGCCTAGTTTACTGGGGATACGACAAATGAAAGGCAACAAACCCAGATCCATTAACATTGTATATCCAAATTAAATTACCTGTTGTTTTTTTTCGCAAATTATGTATATTTCTTGTCATGTGTAATAATAAATAAATTTAAAAAAAAATAAGACTTAGAGACTGAGACTAAGTCAAGTATTGAAACAGTAGAGACTGAGACTAAGACAAGTATTGTGAAACAGTAGAGAAAAATATTAAGACAAGTATTGAAACAGTTGAGATTAAGACTAATACATTAGAGACTAAGACAAGTATTGAAACAGTTGATACTACGACTAAGACAAGTATTGAAACAGTTGAGACTAAGACTAAGACAAGTATTGAAATAGTAGAGAATAAGACAAGTATTGTGAAACAGTAGAGAAAAATATTAAGACAAGTATTTAAACAGTTGAGATTAAGACTAATACAGTAGAGACTAAGACAAGTATTGAAACTGTTGAGACTACGACTAAGACAAGTATTGAAACAGTTGAGACTAAGACTAAGACAAGTATTGAAACAGTAGATAATAAGACAAGTATTGTGAAACAGTAGAGAAAAATATTAAGACAAGTATTGAAACAGTTGAGATTTAGACTAAGACAGTAGAGACTAAGACAAGTATTGTAACTGTTGAGACTACGACTAAGACAAGTATTGAAACAGTTGAGACTAAGACTAAGACAAGTATTGAAACAGTTGACTGAGACTAAGACAAGTATTGTGAAACAGTAGAGAAAAATATTAAGACAAATATTGAAAAAGTTGAGATTAAGACTAATATAGTAGAGACTAAGACAAGTATTGAAACAGTTGATACTACGACTAAGACAAGTATTGAAACAGTTGAGACTAAGACTAAGACAAGTATTGAAACAGTAGAGACTAAGACAAGTATTGTGAAACAGTAGAGAAAAATATTAAGACAAATATTGAAAAAGTTGAGATTAAGACTAATATAGTAGAGACTAAGACAAGTATTGAAACTGTTGAGACTACGATTAAGACAAGTATTGAAACAGTTGAGACTAAGACTAAGTCAAGTATTGAAACAGTAGAGACTGAGACTAAGACAAGTATTGTGAAACAGTAGAGAAAAATATTAAGACAAGTATTGAAACAGTTGAGATTAAGACTAATACAGTAGAGACTAAGACAAGTATTGAAACAGTTGAGACTACGACTAAGACAAGTATTGAAACAGTTGAGACTAAGACTAAGACAAGTATTGAAATAGTAGAGAATAAGACAAGTATTGTGAAACAGTAGAGAAAAATATTAGACAAGTATTGAAAAAGTTGAGATCAAGACTAATACAGTAGAGACTAAGACAAGTATTGAAACTGTTGAGACTACGACAAGTATTGAAACAGTAGAGACTAAGACAAGTATTGTGAAACAGTAGAGAAAAATATTAAGACAAGTATTGCAAAAGTTGAGATCAAGACTAATACAGTAGAGACTAAGACAAGTATTGAAACAGTAGAGACTAAGACAAGTATTGTGAAACAGTAGAGACTAAGACAAGTATTGAAACAGTTGATACTACGACTAAGACAAGTATTGAAACAGTTGAGACTAAGACTAAGACAAGTATTGAAACAGTAGAGACTAACGCAAGTATTGTGAAACAGTAGAGAAAAATATTAAGACAAGTATTGAAAAAGTTGAGATTAAGACTAATATAGTAGAGACTAAGACAAGTATTGAAACTGTTGAGACTACGACTAAGACAAGTATTGAAACAGTTGAGACTAAGACTAAGACAAGTATTGAAACAGTTGAGATTAAGACTAAGACAGTAGAGACTAAGACAAGTATTGATACAGTAGATGCTAATACTTTCTCAGTACGTAAATATCTCTTAAATACCTTACGTGAAACTAAAACAGCCTTATTTATTTGTTCTTCCACGTGTGATTGGTTGGTATCTAATGTCTTCAAAGATTCTTTACTCTTTTAATTAGTCTTACCATCACCATTAAGCTATGTCCCTATTGAGCTAAAAAGGGAGATCCCCTATTTCTAACTTTTCGCACCTTCTTTACAACTTGTATAGATATATATCATAGCTACATGCCATCACGCTATTCCCGCCGGGTTAGGCAGATAGGACAGAGCGCTAGCCCACCCTGTCTTCAACACTTTCGCACACAATTACGATTTCTATGACGTTCTACATTTTCTTCTTTCAAATTTCATAAACTTGATTCAACTATATTTTCATTCGTCTTCCTCTACTATACCTTCCTCAGAACTCTCTTCTTCGTCTTATTCATAACATTAGCCTTCAGAATCATCCCTAATAATTTCATTCTATATTCTGTCCTACCTTGTCACCCGATGTATTCGTCAATGTGCACGCATTTACGGATTTTTTCAGTCCATGTTCACGTTTCATTCCCATCCATCAAATTTGCTCCTAAAAACTATTGCGAACTAGCAGATATTGATACTGTACGGTTGGAGCTTTTATTTTAGTACCTCATTGACTTTGTTTATTATCGCTTACACATCATTCGATACTCTTTGTAACTATTCCATCATTTGATAAAATTACTACCTGAATAGCTGAATTTTTCATTACTCGCCCATACTATATATCGCATTCAGTTTTCTTTTAACTTTTTTCTATTTACTGTTTCATTACACAAAAGTACAGTTGTTTGATTTATTGCCTTACCACAATCTCTTCCAACAATGTTCTTCCTATATCTCGCTTTCCACTAAGATTCGTATTATACATTTGTTTCGCTAATCTTTCTTTATTTATTCGTTTTACAT